>JAJONI010001264.1:0-13407 GCA_022190145.1 Pezicula rhizophila
AGTAATAGCATTAGAGGTGAATAGAGAGATGTTAGCAATATAAGAGTTACTACTACTTTCGTAAAATCCACAATGTAGCAAAGGTAGACTAAGAGTTTTAGTACAATAGGGGGCGGGGGCTTGAGACTCGCTGTTTCTACTACATTCCACTACCTCTTCCTTCTTATAGCTATATTATCTCTTTAATTCAATCATCTCTACCTTAACAACTACATTAAAATGGGAGCTGTAAAGCGTAAGACAGATAGACGAGAGTATGAACCCCCCCGACGAGTCAGATTTAAGAATATGATTGAACAGGGCTATAGCCAGAGGCATGCCGCCGAAGAACTCCATATTAAGCGTTCAACAGCCCAAAGATCGATCCGACAAACCGACCGCCATACAGGCAAAGCTACGAAAAGGCGCAAAACAAGCTATTTCAGACGAGTAGGTTGTAACAATGATTAAGTAGATTACTAGGCATTATAACCGACGTATTCTCTCTCTCTAAGAAATAGCGAAAGCACGGAATTAAGGTATGCGACAATACAATAGAGCTGCGTTTGCGCACCACGGCTATTACTACCACCCTCCTGATTGTAAGCCAGTTCTATCAGCCAAAAATAAGCAGAAGAGATGGATATTTTCTATAACGAATTGGGATAGGCGCATACAGCGAGTTTTGAGGAGAACACCTCCCTTCTGCAGTCTTGATAAAGGGCAGGTACCTCCTCCTGTCTCCCTTTCTCAGTTGCCTCACTTTCCTCAATCTCCTCACCTCCTCATCAAAAGAGCCCTCACATTCAGCCTTCCTCTCACTGTCTCCTCTTTGCTCTAACTACTTCCTCTAAGTCACGATGGCAGTAGGCGCACTCCTTCCAGAAGACAAAAAACGCGATGCCGAGTTTGCTAAGGTCATGCATGGCAAATCTTCTGAGCAACGTAATGCCTTCATGTCAATATTAAACAAAGACAGCGAAGCCCATCGTATCATCACCGACGAGTACGTCAATCGCTGGAAGACCGACTCAACTGGCGACTATACACATGGACGAGAAGAGGAAGTCTGAGTACATGTCGCTGGTGAACAAGTAAGCCTTTACACTCACACCCAAGGACCTCTCCTTAGTATTTGCCAGCCCATCAAACATGTTACTGACTATGGGTATTATGACAGTTACTACGATCTTGCCACTGATCTCTACGAAGAAGGCTGGGCACAATCCTTCCACTTCTGCGGCTTCGCAGTTGGCGAATCGTTCCTCCAAGCCCTCGCTCGCCATGAACATTACCTAGCGCATATGATCAATATAAATGAAGGCATGACTGTGCTTGATGTTGGCTGTGGCGTAGGAGGTCCGGCACGGGAGATCGCAAAGTTCACTGGCTGCAAGGTGGTTGGTTTGAATAATAACAATTATTAGATTAAGCGGGCGACTGCGCATGCTGAGCAGGAGGGGCTGTCTGATCAAGTGTCTTTTGTTCAGGGAGACTTCATGGTAAGTCATAGGCTCATGCCCAACTTGTGTAACTCTTTACAAGACATATCACTAACTTTAACCGCGAATAGAACATGGACCAGAGCTTCGCCGAAAACACCTTTGATGCCGTCTACGCGATCGAAGCCACCGTCCACGCACCCTCTCTTGAAGGCATCTACTCACAAATCTTCCAGGTGCTTAAACCGGGTGGAACATTCGGGGTCTATGAATGGGTCATGACGGACAAGTACGACGACAGCAATGCACATCACCGCGAAAGCTAGTGAACCTGAACTTGAACAAAAAGACTACAACAAATAGTATGAATTTGTAATTAAATAGCCAATGTCAAATGCCATGCTGCTTGCCACTTCCTCGCTCTTATCGAACAACCAAGATGCAAAGGTACTTCGAATATCGTAAGCAGATGGTACAAGTGCTCGCGAACATGCACACTCCGGTAAAGACAATGACCCAACGATAGGACAACGATGGAGTTCCGGTCAACTTTGCGTTGGAAACTAGAAGCCCTCCAACAGGTCCGGCAAGCACATTTCCGATACCTTTACCGAAGTTAAGCAAGCTGAAGACAATTGGTCCTGCTGTCACGTCGTCGGTTATAGCGGTGCTCATCCTCGCCCAGATGGCAGTAAACCCTGCGCCGAAGAAGCCGTACACAATGGCAAAGATAATCAAGACTGGGAGCGACTTAGCTAGTCTCCATATAGTGAGACAAGCAATTGCTGCAACTATAGTTGACAAGCAAGCCAAAATGTTAAGTGGTACTTTGTGATCAGAGAGCAGACCGAAGACAAACTGACCGCCGACTTGACAAACGCTCATCAGCGCGAGGAGAAGTGCGCCGCTCTTGCCGCCGAGCCCTAGGGACGATGCATAAGAGGGTAGGTACAAAGAAGGAAAAAAGTACCCAAATCCTTGCAATAGGTTTGAAACCGAGTATACCCAAAATAAAGGACTCCAAAAAAACGTCCAGTTAATTTTGGGGATAGTGGCTCGCTCTGAGGGCGGCAAACGACCCTTCAAGAGAGGAATTAACGGTCCCGTAAGCAATGCGAGAGCCACGGCCATAGTTCGAAGCGTCGTTCTGTATCCGTACTTTGCCAAAAGTGCTTGCAGCACGAATGGCATAACACACCCCGAGACACCGGAGGCACCGCAAAGAACACCGTAAGCCATACCACGACGCGCGATCCAGTATTCATTTACCATACTGAGGATAGGGTAGTAGAATATGAGGAACCCAAGACCATAAGCCACACCTTGTGTAAGGACAAGCACTTCTAAAGTGGATGCAAAGGACCCTAAGACAAGCCCGGCAATACAAATCGGCCCTAAGAGACAGGTTAGCAATTTATATCTCAACATCCTAGTAAGTTGGAGACATACAGCCGACCCAAATCATCTGCCGCCGCCACCATTGATAGCGCTGAATAAAAGGCATGACGACTGGTGCTCTGAGATAACCAAATCCGGATGCTATGGTACCGACAATGGAAATATAGCGATTATTGGCAAATTCTGGAATTTTGGAGTAGTATTCTTGAAAGACACCAAAAGAGAGGGGGAAGCCTATATTCAATTTCTATCAGCCTCATCTATCGAATTCGATCCATGATAGGAGTTTACCCCATAGCAGTGCCTCAAACATAAAGGCAGCGCAGAGCAGCCTCCAAGCAGCAGACCCTCCATCTATGGGCGCAAGCTCTTGTTCCGTTCGCCTGCCATTCGTTGGCTCTCCCTCTATATCCTGCGGTCGTGGTGATGCTCTTTCACAGCCCTCAAAGGCTGAAGGAGATGTAACTGACTGAGGTAGCCCGATGGTCACTAACTCGGTATTACTCATCGCGAATGTTTTAGAAACAGGCAACGAAGAGAGCTGAAATAATAATTACGAGCTTTTCAAGCTGCAATCCCGGTCATAGAGCTTAGAGTAGCGTAACTGTCGAACTGAGCGGAAGGTAAAATACCACTACCGCGGGTACTCCGGGTGTTCCTAGAAGTACCCTAAAGAGGAGAAATTTCCTCCGAGACGTTCCCCTACCAGCACTGCTGTATGGTTCCAAGGATAGCTCAGGCCGCCACATCCAAGACCAAGGAGAAAGATGGTCAGTCCTACAGAGCATAGAACTATGCCAATGTAGTCAAGCTCCCCTAGAAGTTGTCTGAAAGTGCGGTCACGCAGCGGACGCGATGGAGGATGGTAGAAAATTGTAGTGCCTACTAGCGAAATGACTCCGCTGATAATGCCGAGGTAGAATCAGGATAGGGCTAGATTGCATAACTAACGAATCATTTGATATCATCAGAGCAATGACTCTTTACAGCATTGTCCTCATGTTCGGGTTCCCTCTCGGAGAGATGCCGTTGAGCATTATTCAACCTCGAGCGGGGTTAGACCAGCGATTGAACAGCTTCGGTTTTTACTAGTTTGATGGCGGAGACCCTGTAAGTCACGGACCAGATGTATGTAATTTTGTGAAGAGATTTATATCATTAGGATTATACTTGGACTGAAGACTGTAACGCATTGTAGAGAGTAATGTGTCGCAAAATACAAACGTTTTTAATCGGCTATTTTTCCCCTTTTTTTTAAGGGAGCCGAGTATAAGCGAGTGTTAGCAACAGTTAAAGGGGATGGGTACCATTTTGTTGTGAATTTTCAGCTCAAACTCATTCTAAACTGCAAGTTAGTAATGAATGTGATTTCATTATTTAGGAAATTAGGTAGATAAAAATTCTACATTGCCCTGGGAGCCACTCCTATCCCATTTGATTTTGCTGCCTCCTTCATCTTCTGCTGGTCCTCTTCGGAGACTAAAGGTAGATTTGTGTACACTTTCTTCTCATTTAGAGCTCCGTCCGCAGTGAGACTTTGACCATCGTCTCCCACAACTTGGACATTTTTATGTACGTGTCCATTGATCACAATTGCATGCAGCTTGGAAGTGTCTTGGAGTATTTCAATATCTTCCAAGGGATCGCCATCGACGAGAATCACATCGGCATAATAGCCCGGTTGCACCTTTCCAAGCTCTTCTGGATGCCCCATAATCTCGCCTCCCAAAGCAGTAGCAGAGATCAAGCTCTCCTTTGGCGTATATCCGAAAAGATTGACAAAATGTGCGAGATCCCTTGCGTACGTGCCATGTGGTGCCCACGCGAAGCCATAATCGCCTCCAGGAAGGACTCGAACTCCTCGTTTATGAAGCTCACTCATTGCTTTACAAGCGGCATTGACTTCATGTACAAGACCTTTCTTCTTCGCCATTTCTGGGGTGAGTCCGTATGGAATTGCTTGACCGTTGCAACTATTGTACGGGAAATTGATCGCTGGCGCAACAAAAACTCGATCTTTCAGCGCTTCGAGCATATCTAAACCCTCTTCATCTGCATAGCTAGCGTGATAAACAACATCAACGCCAGTCAGGCAGCACAACTTTACAGAGGCGGCAGAACGAGCGTGGGCGCAAATTCTCTTGCCTCTATTGTGAGCCTCTTCGACAGCTGCTTTCGTCTCTGCAAGGGTAAAGTATGTTTCTTCGGCCCCCATGGTCTCGTGTACATAATCTCCCGTCATACTAAGTTTCAGGTTGTCAGCTCCTAGTAATATGAACTCCCGAACTGCTTTACGCATTTCGTCTGCGCCGTCTGCATAGCGACTAATGCTTGGAACGATGGCACCACCAGTGGTCGTAATTTCTTGACAATTTGATAGTGTACGTGGACCTGGGATCAAGCCAGATTTTATGGCATTCTTGATGGCTATATCAAGACGTAGTTGAGCCGACGCTGCACCGAAGCACATAGTATAACCACAGTCAAGGTATGTACGTGCTGAATGGGCGGTGTGAAGGACATGCTCCTCCACAGGAAGACTAGTCAGGCCATCAAGAGTAGGGGAGTTGTTCCAACTTAAATGAGTATGTGCATCCACAAGACCAGACATAAGAGTCTTCTTTCCATGTCCGTCAATTACTAACGTGTCCGAGTCGGGAGACTTAGTGACCTTGCCAACTTCTTTGATTCTTTCGTTTTCGATGAGTACGTCGCCAAGGTATGGATCTGTTCCGGTGGAATCGAAAATATTGACATTCTTGAATAATATGAACTTGCGATCTCCGTCCTTATGGTTGTTGATGGCGACATCAGCAGGAGTTGGTTTGTACGGCGGCAGGTCGCGGATAGCCTTAAGGCCATTGCCATTGAGTTGGTGTTCGATTCCCATTTCGATGTATCCAAGGAGAAATGTTTAGATCATTCAGCCAAGTTAGATATGAATGGTAAGCCCATCCTCATGAACTATTAGAGTTATATTCCGAATCCTTCTAGCACTCCCACACTGCTCGCCGAGTGGGGGAAACCCGTTTAGCGCCACCTGCTGCCCCAAGACCTCATGGTGTACAGAATTCTGCGGGGTACCGACCAAATACGTAGCCATCCGTGAAATTGATCTGAGTAAGCAGCATTGTAACGTGAAGGGCGATGAATATATCACTGTCGTGATCTTCTTTGTCGGAGACTTGCCGATAAACGAACGGAGACAAGCCGGCGATCGTAAAAGCAACTGCTTCCATGCCTCGTGATAGCACATCCACATAATTTCTTTTATCTTTTTCTAATGCTGTAACAGTTTCTACTTTGTTTGTACTTTTCATATCGTAATTGTCCACTTTGAAGTGAAGAAACCAGCAAAATACATGATGGATGAAAGCAGCACTCATAGCTTCGGCTTCATTGGCCTGGGTAATATGGGCTCGCAAATGAGCCAGAATCTTGCCAACTATGCCCAGAAAACTGGATATCCTAAAGTCCAAGTATGGAACCGAACACGCAGCAAAATCCAGTATTTGGCCGAGCAAAGCTATTGTGAAGTTATCGACTCCATCGAGGAATTGGTCTCAAAATGCACCATCATTCATACATGCCTCGCAAACGACGAAGTAGCATTGTCTGTCTACAAGAGGATATTCGGGGTTGGAAAGCAGGGCTTGATTCTTGTTGATCACTCAACGCTTTTCCCAACCACTTCTGGGGCTTTACAAGTAGAAGCTGATGCTGCAGGATCAAGTTTCCTTTCCTGCCCAGTGTTTGGGCCACCCGCAGCAGCTAAAAGTGCACAACTATTAGTAGCACTTTCTGGAAACGAAAAGGCAAGAGCAATTGTGGCAGAATACATTGTTCCCGCCATTGGAAAAGGAACGATTGACTGTGGTGAGGATTCCTCGAAAGGTGCTTTGCTCAAACTTCTGGGCAACAACTGTATTCTTGGTACGATTGAGCTTCTATCAGAAAGTTTCACACTGGCCGAGAAGACTGGATTCGATGCAGGATTGTTTTACCAATTCATCGGTATGAACTGTCAAACCTTTTCAAATCTACTCTGAAGACAGACTGACAATTATGAACAGAGCAATGGTTCCCAGCGGCTGCATGGGTGAATTATGGCAAGAAGATACGAGACGGCACTTTCAGTGGTGCAACAGGCTTCACAATACCTGGTGGAATGAAGGATGCTGCACATATCCGGAGATTAGGGGCCGAGACTTCGACTCCAACACCCATTATTGACCAGGCTTGGAACCATTTGACAACTGCAAAATCAATTGGCGGTGAATCGCTAGACTGGAGCGCTTGTTCAGCAGGAATGCGTGTCACAGCCGGATTGCGTCCATTCAAAGGCGAGGACTTTTCACTCAAGAAAAATACGCCTAACGGTGCCAATAGCAATATGAGTGAAGATTGATAAAAAAAAAACCAGTAGAATTAAAAAGACAGTCGGTGTTGAAAACACAGCTTTCTTTGGTCAGTTGTATCCAAGTTATGTAGAGAGAACTATACGGATAGAGCGATAACATGGCGTAGAAGAATACAGTTTCAGTGCCAGGCTAATTTTCCACTTGTGTTTATATGCTGAATACAGGCAGGAAACTTCAGGTCTAGTCAACTCATGATGTCCCAATCACTTGCCGAATGTATAAAGCACTTGGTATGACTCTGGTCTAGCGAGAACCAACTTGATCTTAAACGTATGATGTAACGAAGGAATCCTTTTAAATGCAATAACGATCTTCAGTCTTCTTTCAATCCTTTCACTCTCACATCTGAGTTATGCCTCGAAAGTCACTGCTAACAATATTTTTGCGCGCCCAAATTCATGCATGTATGAACAGTCACTAAAATTAATATAAACTCACATGAGAGCGCTCTTGATAGCCTTGATCGACTCATCAGGTTGCTCAAGCATATACCAATGACCCGTATTCTTCCACACATGTAGTTCAATACAGCCAGTAATATTATCAGAGATCAATTTCCCAGCAGCAGACGTTGAAACTTTGTCCTCTTCACCATTAGCCACAAAAACCTTTGCTGTAATTTTCTCCCACGCAGCACTGGTGCTTTGAGCAAGTGCCTCACAGGCCAATGCATAGCCCTCGGGATCTTGCCTACATAGCATCTCTCGAGCCAAGGCAACCTCGCCCCTTTTCCCTGAGAATGAAACCTGCGCAAAAGCGTTCGAAACAACAGTATCCGCAACTGCAGCCATACCATCTTTCCGAACCGCCGCTGCACGAGCTGCTAACCCGGTTTTGCCAGCTTCTGGTGGAGGATTCACGGGTCCAAATAAGATAAGGTTTTTCACAACATTTGGCTGTTTGCTTGCTAAGTGTAATGCGATGAGACCGCCGAGTGAGTGCGCCACAACTGCAACATTCTGCAAGTGAAGGTGATTGATCACGGCTATAATGACACTGTTAGAAGAAATTTGACCAAAAGTTACAGATTGTGAAATCCATCCTACCTTCGCAATCTTCTACATATGTATCGACGCTCGCTGTAGACCGCAACCCACTTCGTCCATGCCCTGACCAGTCAAATCGGACAAGATCAAACTCTTGCAAATCGGGGACAAGTAGTTGGAATGAATTCGTGGTTCCCCCGAGTCCATGTATGAATAAAATAGAACGGCCTTCAGGGTTTCCTTCCCTTTCAAAGTATAGCTGGTTGCCATTTGCTGTTGCAAATCCGTACGATGATATCTTTGAAGCCATCTTGAGGTTCTTTGTTATAGGGAAAATATTTGATATGTCACAGAAGCCACAACATGAAATTTTTAATTTCCCACGACCTTTAAGCACTACCCTATACGTGGGAAAGGCTGTTTTGGCCACCATGAGACGATCTTCGGAGGAATACCGACAGTACTGCCATCGGAATTTGACAAATGGTGTGGGAGGACTACGACTTGGGGCTTCATGGGAGATACATCATCATACAGGATTGTTGTTTGCCAGTCCCTATCTTTATGTTCGCTAGATTGGTTCTGGCCAATGTCAATACTGGAGGAGTTCATATTTTAAAATAACTAATGATAGTTGCATTTTGAGTGTTTTCTAATCAATTAAAATTATCGAACAAAGCCGCAATATATCTGCTATATTCACAGATCGTATCTTGAGTCACCTTTTCTGCACCAGAACCTCCGATACGAATTGCCGGAGCCCTTGTTTGTTCAAACCGTTCATCAGAGATCGTTAAATCTGTCGAAGCGAGTCTCCTTACTTTTTCGATCAGGATTGGACTGCCCGCAACATTTAAAGTCTCGGAGTCAGTTTGAAGGACCTCAAATAGGGCAGAGAAAGGGAACGCCTCTGGACTGGGCAGATTTGAGAACTGCTGGATCTCCGGTGCGGGATCCATTGTAGCCCTATTCGATGGAGAACCCTCCCAAAAGCTTCGTCCAACTGCATAGCCTCCTACTGATGTCCAACCGACCAAGGTCACATCGCATAGTAGGTTCTTATTCTGCATCAGGTCAAAGACTTTGAAGGCACTGGTGAAGCCTTGTGTAGAAAACGCCTCGTCAAGAGTAAATCCAATGCCTATGCCTGCCAGCTCTTGATCTCGGCCAGACCTAGTAATGTAGATATTGCCCACATTGTCTTGCTATGCACAGTTAAGTTTACAATATAAATTAAAAGGTCTGGGGAAGGACGTACGGCAAACTGTAGGCTCTCAGAGTTAGCATACAGTCTGAGAGATTTCCTGATGGGAGTATTTAGCCCCTTTGGTGAATCTCCAGCCGGCAAACATTTGTAAGCCTTTTCCAGTCTCGATAAGATATCTGGCTGTGACATTGTTGCCAAATCAGCTGCCGAGAATTTTCACCTTGCGACGGAGATCTGGTAGATTTCTAAAATATTCAATACGCTTGGATTTCAAGCACAAAGGGGAGGCGTAATGACTCCTACTTCTGAAGTCTCCTCTCGGATAGCCAGACTGATTACCTGCAGATAGGCAGCGGAGAGATGCCGCATGTTATATGGAAACTCGCCGTGTACGCTGGGCTCCTACGTTGGGTGGATGCGGGGTGATCGAGTCTCATTTCATTGGTCTTCATTGTACGAATATAAATTATAGTTGACGTTGCTAGTAAATGCCAGCATCCCCTACTCGTTCAACCAGATGCAAGTTCCAATCATGCATTTCTCTCATAATTAGTCTGCCTGGATGTGGCATTCGCTTGACAAAACTTGCTAATAATGACTATGTTGGTGTACTTATATATTTACAACCAAAATTCATGACAATGCACTGTCTATTCTACCAGAATATCAATATTTCTGTAAGAGAGGCTTTCATAGAAGGATACCTTACGTTCTCCGACTAGTACCTGATCAAAAGTTCGAGAGCGACCCGAGATCAAGCTCAGTGTCTGTCATCAACATCCAGCTCCCGTCATCTTGCATATTCTCAGGAAGCCAGCGGACAGGCGTTTCAATTATGCCAGATCCAGAAAATCTTCTAGGGAATTGGAAAGGATTTGAGAAAGTCTGGTTATTCACTATGCCTTGGCCTTGGTAATTCACATTTCCATCAAGTGGGGAATCGTGGCTCGACAGATATGGTTGATGTGAGTTGTCTGGTAAAAGTGATGGCTCGGGAACTCCAGATTCTGGAATTCGGGTACTTTGGTTGTCTCTAACACCAGAAGTCTCTTGGGGTTGCAAATCTTGATGTGGTTCCTGCATTGGTCTTTCGGCGTTTTGCCCTAGCGCAACTGAGTTGGGAGTGACGACTCTATATGACATCAAGGCTTCATTCGACGTATTCTCATCCGAATTTCCAGTAGCTAATGAGCCGTTCTCTTCTTGTTGTCTTTCTTGCCTACTAGCATGATGTGTTGGGTCCTTTGCTTGTAGTAGTTGGGAAATAATGGCTGCGCAACGACCTGCAGATGGTGTACTACTTGCCTGTCTTAATACCTCAAGGCCAAAATCAAGACGTGCACTAGCCTCTTGAGCCAGTAGATTTCTGTCTTCGGGTATGTGTGGCTCAGAAGTCCATCTGGGGTGGTTCTCTTTATAGTCACACACATTGATCGAAGCTGCAACAAACATAGTATAGGTTTGCAGATAAGTAACAAACCGAAAACCAAATCGCCGAACGTGTAGAGTGAAAAGAGAGTCAATCATCTGAGCTGCTTCCGTGCATAACCGCTTCGCATTGGAAGAAATAGTTCGGTATGGGCCTGTATAGTACCATGTCAGTCGTTGTCCAATTAATAATATCCGATCAGAAAATGTCATTGTAAAATTCTTACGACAAAGCAGTATCATAGTTGCATGATATTGGAGACTGACAGTAAAATTAGTTCAATTCAAGCTTGCCATGACAGGGGTAGTTTCGTTCAAATAGGAGGCCTCACTTCATTAATAAAATGTGCAATGGAGGACAAAGAAGGGGTTTTTGACTTGGCTGTATGAATAGCCCCTCTGCTAGGCTCGAAGACCAGTTCTCTAATTCGCGACAAGTTTTGTTGAGGTAACCAAGGAGGTGATCTTTCTGAGCTGAATGGGGTCGAGAATACAATGTGTCAAGTACACCATCGATTATCTAAATATTCGAGTTGAATTAGCATATATTACATCTAAGTCGCGACACGGCGTATATATTGACCGGGAATGAGAAGCGGCCTCTCTTACAATACAAAGTTTACAGTACGCTGCAAATCGAGCACTGCCTAGAGCTTTCTGCTCCATCAGACTTCCCGCTTGGTATCTTTGGCCACACACCGGCTTCCAGATCTCATCATCGGCTTCTTGACCTCCAGGCAGGATCTCTGTAGTGGGAAGCTGTATAGTGTCGTGAATTATGGGTGCCCGTCCTAAACAAAGGCTTATTGTCTTGTCCCATGTATAACAGGCCCAGAAGACTTGTTGTCGAATCGCTATTTCTTCATGTGAAAACTGTCGAGCCAGATGCCCTAGCTTTTTTGGCTCAATGTGAACACCAATATCGCGCATCATCCGAAAGGCCATCCCAGAATATAACCACCCCTGAGAAGTCCTCCCGCAAGCACATTCACGAGCCGAAAGGATCAGGAGACCTTGGATTGTGGGAATGGAACTTCCGTGGTCAATTTCTTGAGGTAGTAATTGCAATGCTTTGTCGGCAAATCCCTGCCCAATCTGTGATGCATCAGATCTGGTTGAATACCTTGCTGCTTGAGCGAGGACTGCATAGAGAAGGAACGAGGTCACGAAAGGTCCTGAAATGAACAGATCTCCTACCAAAAGGTAAGCTCTTGGTCTGCGCAATTTTGCGTCGATACAACTCACGGAGAAATAAGTGTTTGCAAAGAACTAGATGCAGATGATGTGGCCAGCACCAGTACACTTCTATTAGTTCATTCAGGAGATCCATGGGCACTTCAGAAAGTACTGAAACCCTCGGATTGTCCGCAAAGGTGCTTATTTCAGAAACTGTACAGCTCATAAGATCGCCTGAGATAGTGGTTTGGTTAGAGGATTGATCGCTTCGCCAACCCTGGCCTGGAGGATTGCGTTCAACCGAGTCATCATCCAGCGGCTCAACATGGTACAGACTTGTCTTCCCGTAAAAGCATACTCGGCCATCAAGCCCAATCGATGTCTCATTGGGTGATTCAGTTGTCTGAAGATTGTTCACGGAGACGCCACCAGTTTCTGGACTGAGCCCATGCGTTTCTTGACTGATGGATGGTGCCCTGCCGCCACGACCTGGTGCCAGAGTGGAATTGCTCAGAATGGCAGCTCGTTCTTTGCTGTCTGCTCGACGCAATCGTTCAAATTTCTCCTCATACGCCTTAAGTTTATCTTGCAGCGATACTGTGTACGCTACCGAAGGCGACCTACACCCTGTAAGTATTCTTGTTTATCTACCCAGGAAACATGCCCAGCATCTGTAGGAATTCTCAGATTTTTGGACTTGAACTTAGTGAATGAGACTCACTTGTCATATTTACACGACTCATGGGATGCAGCACACCTGTCGCAAGTCGGAAATGCGCCATTGCACTTTGATTTGCGCCGCCTGCAACTTGAACAAGCAAAGCCATACCTCCGTTGCTGATTGCTTTGCCTCATCTCTAAATCTCAAAAGTAAGCATGCTCGTCGGCAAGTCTCCAAGGTTAGTAATCGACTTCTTCCAAAACTAAGGTCTCGAAGGACGTAAAGTGATGGCTCTGTTGGGATATTGAATGTCCTGTAAACAATGCTAACACTTCTGTTGACATTTCACAGATGTATATAAAGAAAGGGTTGGCGAATAAGCTGATGACCGATGGAGAGAGGTGTTGTGCGGGGTAATGTGTGGTTGTGCTGCGCCAATGGGACAGCACTATAATGCAGTTCGTGTAACGAGAAGGGCAATTTTACGAAGCGAGTTGAGGTGTTGTGGTGTCGCTTCCATTCTTGGAAAAGGGGGGACTAGCGTCGGACTAAACGATACTACAGTAGCTTGCCTTACCTCTGCAAATGTTTAGTTCTTCTAAATCTTATCTCTTATAGAACTATTGTATAACTATAGTTATAAAGCTTAGAAACAGTATTATTAGTATATACTTAAGTAGGGTTTAATTTTTATAGTAAAACAATTTAG
>JAJONI010001265.1:455-13410 GCA_022190145.1 Pezicula rhizophila
ATAACAGAGAATGTAGACGCATAAAACACGATCTTCAAAATTGTCTTGACTATATGAGCCCATTCCACCTAAGTTGCCTAAATTATTCCCAAACTATTTCAACCAGTAACTTGAGTTCCGACTCTGAAGGCCCAGATTAACCGATTTCCACAGGCCAAGGTCGATCATTCGGAGGAGGTGCAACTTCATGATTCAGTAGTTCCACGTTCATTTCATGGACCGGCACGGCCATCGAGTCTAGTTCCGGCTTCGGGTACGCTGTGATCTCATGTGGAGCTATCGCGTGCTGGTGGTTTCTCTTTCTTTTAAATAATAAGAAAGTAACCAGAAGGGACGCTAATCCTACGACCCCAAGAGATACACCAATTCCAATGCCGACCTTGGCTCCTTCACTCAACCCGGAGGACGTATTAGCTGCTATGGAGGTTGTTGTAACCGTAGATGACGAGATATGGCTCGGTTCTGTTGAGGTGGCAAAATTCGAAGTTGCAGCAGAGTTTGTTGGTGCTCCGTTGAAAATATAACCATTTATTTGTACTCCCCAAATGGGAGTTGGCGTCGATACAAAGATACTAGTACTTGTATAATCACTACCTGTAGTGGGAGCTTGGACATAGGTGATCGTCCCGGCAGGAAAGGTGGAGGTGCATTGAAGGGGTTGGCCTATGTCTTGCAGAGTTCCGCCAAAGGTATTCTGGCTACATTTCGGGTTAGTATATTACACATGAGGAACCATGTATCAAGGAAGTTGTTACATACGATGGACAACAGCCGATGGTTGTAGTAGTGTCTTGATTAACTGAATAGACCGTTGTATACGCTTCCGGGCATTGGAAAGTATATCCTCCAAGCAACGTCACTGTCGGCGAGGCAGTATTCAGGCTCTGATACCACCAGGGAGAGATTTGTGGTGGTAGGCATTCTGGAGCACCCTCTACAACATATTGATATTGGGGGGAGTTGAGAAACAAAGTTATGTGGCCAGAAGGGTCTGTTGGGTGCAAGAAAAGGGAAGAGCACTCGGCTGGTGCAGACCATGCAGTATTCAGGGGTAAGTATGAAGTAACAGTCCCCGTAGTCGTGACTGGTCCATAGGAAGAAACCGTAGAGGATGCCATTCTAGCAACACAATCAAAGAATTTTGAAACAGCGAGGAGGAATAGCTTACTTTTCAAGCACCGATGTCTAGACGAAGAATTCTCCAAAGCATGGTCTTATGTGGTAACGCTTGACTACTACACTGCATGCTTTCACTGACCCCTTGTAGGTGAAACGGAGCTTCTGATTTTTAATGGATCGAAGAAATGTCTCCCATACGGCATATATATCGATGGCCATTTTATTAATTTACTAGTCAAATAACCAATCACACTAGAATACCAACTGGAATTTCCTAATATTCCGTTTATTAATAAGGTCACACCATGTCCTTTATACAGTAATATTCGAAAACAACACAGTTGCAATAATTCAAGAATAACTCCATATTTGATACTCTTAAAGTGATTTCATATAATTCTTTTACTTAGGATCCGGTAATCATTTATAAATTGACAGTATTTTGACTATCATTTTATTAATTAACGGATGGGTCGAATAATGTCCCCGAGTGGGAAGCTGTATTTTATCTGATTATAATTGGCTACTACGTATTCATAACCAATCACGCTCCCGGGTGGATTACTCCGTATTAATCAACCAACCATCTTTTTGCGGCTCCCAACATTAATCCTTCCCGAAACTATATGTGCGCAAAATATTATAAGATAATGTGCTTACAGACATAGTACCATATCCTCTCAGGCATAAGCCCATGCTGATGGTCGGATTGTAAGAGTCTAGAGAGTTAGATAGGGTCTTGATTAGGCTAGAATAATAATCTACAAGTTCTTTCAGGGGCTCTCTGCTCGAGTGTTCGCAAACTCACCCGTCGCCAGAGCCTCCATTAGAACTCATGCTTCGCAGCTCTACAGGCAAATAGTTAGCACCTACGCTTATAAAACCATCTAAAAAGCCTAAGAAAAAATTTACTTGGATGATTTCTTTAAAAACTTATATATATAATTATTAATTATATTTGTTAAAGTAGGAACTCGGTATTGCTGTTCTGAGGCTCTGCCATGCGGCTGAACTGTGGCCATTAGTCCTAACTAGGTTTAGTCTATCTTGGCAAATAGGCTCCTAGGGCAACCCTTAAGGGGCTAAAAGCTTTCTATTTAAGGTGTTTGTTAGCTGTCATACTCGCGGTTCATGTTGCTGCTAAAAGTGGCTACTAAATGAAGCGCCAAAACCAGTCTCCTTAGCAGATCTTCATTGTTGCTTGCTTCCCACCTTGTCACAACTAATATTGCACTTAAAGAATGTTTGCCCATTCTCTCACGAATGAACAAAGTGTGGTCACTGTTTGGGGCTTAATGACTAGATCCTGAACTCTTCTTGAAAATATAATTCGATGTAATTTGCGAATCTCTCAATATCTGAATGTTCGTGTGACAGGCTCTCCAGATTTCAGGAGCTTACGATTCAAGAACATATAATAGAACCGTAGGCCAATGCACCCAACAGCGACGAAAAACAACATTCCCGCGTTCACCCAATGCCCGGTTGGGTACCCTTTCTTCGCCTCATCAGCAGTATAGATCCATACACCGGTTATTTGACCTGGTGCTCCAAATGAGATATTTAGTGCGATAGCGAGGCCTACGGCACCGGTTGTGTGAAGATTTGAGGATAGCCAACCTAGAAGCGGTGGAATGCAAGCGAAGGCTCCGGAGCAAGCGACAATTAGACATCCATATCGGTGCTGTGACACTGTTATTAAAATTCTTTGCTGGTCTTGAAAGCAGACTTACAGCATAAGCATGGGGTGGCAGAACTGCTGAGGCTAGGAAAGCACATGCACCGATTGCGGAGAAAATGGCCGAGTGAAGCGCTCGAGCGTTAAAATGGTCTGCGGACCAAGAGACAAGAATTGTCACAACATCTAGACAGGAGTCAGTTAATATCACAAAATAGATACGAAAAACTTACAGGCAACTGCATAGGGAGGAACAGTCATGAGCTGAGACTTGAGATTCGTATATCCTAGACCTGCCGTAATACTAGGTGTAAACAAAGATAACGAAGAGAATGGAACTGATATTCCGAAGTAGATCTGCAGCTGTTAGTAAAAATCATGGACTTTAATATGTGTGACCCTTACTGCGTAATGCATATACAAACGCCAACAGGTGAGCGTTTCCTTTGCTTCGTTCCAAGTCAAGCTTTTGACATGTCCATGGGATCCCTCAACACGAAGTCTGTCGATAGCAAGAGCCTTCTCCTCTACCGATAGCCATTTCGCAGTTTCTGGATAATCGGGCAAGAAAAAGAACACGGCCACAGACGATAAGACACTGGGGATGCCTTCAAGCATGAACAACCATCGCCATGCCGATAATCCCTGAGTACCATCCATATGGCCGATACCAAAAGCAAGTGCACCGCCAAAGGCTCCCGCTAGTGTCGCTGACGCTAAAATGAAAGCAACTCGAACCGACCGTTCTTCTGTTCGATACCAGAATGTGAGGTAATAGACAAGTCCTGGGAATAGCCCTGCTTCGAAAACACCTAGTAAAAAGCGCACAACAGTGACTGAGGCGAAGGAATGAACTCCACCAAGGCCAATCGTGATACATCCCCAGGAAAACATCAGAAATGCGATCCAATTGCTTGGTTTAAGTTTCTTGAGGAAGTAATTCGATGGAACCTCGAATAGAGCGTAAGCGATCAAGAAGACCATAAGTGCAATGCTTGGTGAAAATCAGTATCCAATTAGCCAGGGGACTATAAATCAAGCTCACGTATATTGATAAGCAGTCATGTGAGTATCATCCAGAAGATCATGTTTCTTGTTTGCATTCAGCGTTTTTGCATTGCCTAGGATTTGTCAGGAGTTAAGCGAGATACAGTGCGTTGGCAAAACTCTTACCTATATTCGAACGATCGAGATAGCACAAGAGATATATTCCAGCACAAAGTGGGACTATTCGTAAGTCTTGCTTCCAAACAAGAGCTTTGTTTGCTCCTTCAGGAAGTGTGTTGACATCTCCTTCTCCCCCTTCCTGTCCCTTTTCAGCATCCTCAATATAGTTTGGAACGACCTTGCTGGAAGATTGTAGATCCGACGATATTGACTCGTGAGGAGACATAATTACTCTCTTCTGCGACACTTATGATGAACGTGAGAAGCCTACGCGAAAGGACTTATGGATGATGGGGGTGGTGCCTCGACCCTTATACCAAACAAGTAAAAGGCGGTATGGTTCTATCCCTGGAATTTGGAGTGTGGGGATAAAGACGGGGAGATTAAGTGACACAGAAACGCCGAGTTCGTGGAGAAGATGTACTATTATTGAAGGCGTTGAGGAGTTCGTATAGTAAATAGTTTGCCAACAGTTTCGGCGGTAAAAGGCCGATAGGTCCTGCTTGTTCCCCTGTAACCCCACCCCCACTCTTCGTGTTCCCCGCGAAGTAGCAAATAGGGGAGTTAGCTCAACCCGTTCACCGTCCTTTCCGCATTATAAACGCCCATCGGCGCCGCCGTCCTACACTCTCCACTTCATTGCACGAAAGCACTGTGGCACTTATGCAATGTCTGCATGCGATAGATGCCATCGACGCAAGTCTCGCTGTGACAAGCAGCACCCGTGCACTAATTGTCAGAAGGCCAACATAAACTGCAGCTATACGGATCGAACCCGGGCATCGACGCGAGCAGATGTTGAGGCTCTGCAGAATCGTCTTAGAGAGCTCGAGTCGAAAAATAAAGAGAACGAGCTAAGATTATATGAGCAGACTCTCACCGAGCTCAAGGATAGAAGCAACGAGAAGAATCGACAAGGATCTTTTCCATCGGCCAGACGCTCCCCAGAAGTATCAACTTCATCATTATCAGGTCATGAAGAGGCAGACAGGGGGAGTGCGGCACCGACAACTCGTTTGTCGCCTATAATAGTAAGTTACTATAAGTTTTGACATGTTTTTAAGGCTGCTTGAATGGTTTTGGTGAGATGAGACTTGGACTGATAAATTTCGGTTAGTCAAGCACAACTATTGCTCCTCTTAGCGATGTAATGACCGAGGTCTCTTTCCTTGCTTCAAATGCTGCTGGTGAGAGACAGTTCCTTGGTTCGACAAGTGGAGTGTTATTTGCAAATCTTGTTCAAGCTAGTGTAAATGTTTCAGGGCCAGAAGAAGCAATCTCGTCCAAGAGAAGGAGGGTTTCCAGAAACGGAATACAACTACAGGGAGTGTCCTATAAGAACGCTCTGATAGCAGCAGAGACTCTGCCACCTGAAAACCTTGCGCGAAAGCTTGTTGATAGCTACCTTTCCCACGACCATATTACATATCCTTTCTTGCTACCGTCATATATACTCAGCATTAGCGAGGCCATATACAAAGACCCAAAATTCTACGTCAACAATGTTTTTGAAGCCTTTGTGTTTGACATGGTTCTTGCCATTGCCAATGCCAATGTTTATAAATACGATTGGCAAATGCTTCCAAGCGCTGAAGTTCATCACTCGCGAGCGATGGTTCATCTCACAGAGGTATTTCAGTCAGGCGGTCTGAAAAGCTTACAGGCAATTTTATTACTTTGCCAATACAGAACTGGAAGCTCCATTCAAGATACATCCGCGAGCATGTGGCATTTGGTTGGAATTGCAGTACGAACTACATTTGAATTGGGATTGCATCGCGAATCAGGATATCCACTTAAATTCACGGACAACGTTTCTATTGAAGCTTTTAGGGAGCAAGAAGTCAGAAGACGTTGCTTCTGGTGTGTATTCGCCATGGATAGAGTGGTCAGTATCACTCTCGGTCGTCCACTTGCAATAAACATAGACGACGTGGATGTTGAGTTACCTGGGTCCGATAACGACGGTCAGTTCAATGTTGGAATACCTGGAGAGGAGTGTTTACAACGTACCTCAACATTCGTGCATATTGTGCAATACCGTATTCTCTGCGGTAAAATTATGAGGGGTTTACACGGGCTAAAACGACCAAATCACGATGAATCGGCAATCTATAGGCTTAGAGATTCCCTCGCAGATGAGCTTGCGAGATGGTGGCAGGATACTGAACGGTTGGAGTTGACAGAAACTGGCACCTCAACTCCCCTACCTCAGCAAAGATCATGTTTCCGCTCGAAAGAATGGTATGAAATTTTGTATCAAAACGCAGTGTTAATGCTCTTTCGTCCCTCACCTATGCTATCGGATATTTCAAAGGAGCCTGCAACATTACAAAAAATATTCGGTTCTTCTAAGCAGGCTATACTTCTGTACGCATCGCTTCATCGGTCTCGAAAAATAAATTACTCGTGGATAACTTTGCATTCGGTCTTCATGGCTGGCCTGTCGTACATCTATGCAGTTTCTTGTCATTTCAGAGAACAAAGACGACCATCACCTACAGGAGTCATGTTATCTTCCGATCCAAAACCTATGGAGCTAGTTAATGACACGAGAGCATGTTCGAATGTTCTTGTGGCTGTGAGTGAACGATGGAATGCATTGCGGCATTGCCATGAAGTTTTCGATAGACTCAGTGACGCAGTTCTCGAGGACGCAATCAAGCTACATACTACACCCAAAAAAGACCAACAAAGTCTTCACCCCACACAACCACCTGTTTACTACAACAACTTGGATAGAAGTACACAGCTACGCATATCTCCTTCATTCATGAACGACGCAGCACAGGGCAACAATTGGATTGGAAGTAGTCAGGCCCTAGTTTCACAGTCCAACAACTACACTCAACCTTCACCACTTGCAGTTGATGCTGAGTTCAGAAACTGCTTTGGTGATCTTCAGAATCTATACCATGAACAATATAATGACGATCCGGTCATTCAACTATCGCAAGACTGGCTTGGATACCTCAATGACTACAATGATATACTGCCAGGCTAGCAACTTCAGTGGGAACTTGGACATATCAGGTCCACCTTTCACTCTATCAAGGAGTGCTCACCCAGGATATAGTAAACTTTCTTTGGCTTGCTCACATCAATACGAGCATACCCCCTGGAACGGATCATCGCCGCAATTTCTAGTGATATCTTCGGTGGAATTGGGTACTGTTACGTGAGTCCATCTAATTAACTTAAACTCAAGAACAGAGCACTCATAACGTGGCACTTTTTACTCGGCAACTACACCACTGAAATTTTTTCTACGACTTGGCCTGTCTAATCTATTCTTCCGCGATCTAAAAACGCTTTTGGGATCTCTATGTGTCGGCTTCTAATAAATTCACCAATCCCTTTGCCTAATCCGTCAACCCTAGAACTACTTGCAATCCCACCGTCTAAGAAGTCCAAAATGCGACTGTTTCTATTAGCAATAATTTCTCAGCAAAGAAACGAAGGTGGAAACATACAAGTGAACTGCAAAGATTTGGGGGAACTCTATTCGTTCCACTCTCCTCTCCGCATGGCCGGTCTCTTTGGTCCAATCATCTCCAAAAAGCTCCTTTAACTTCTCTACAGTCAGAATACTCTGGAGCCATGGGTACTCGTCCGCGTTGCGCACGAAGAACCCTACATTTGAGTTATTAGCTTTGTCGCCGGAGCGCGCATGAACGATGCTTCCTAGAGGAGCTTTCTCAGTTGGGCCAAAGGATGATAGATCGACCGGCGAAGCAGTTTCGTAAGAAGGTCGGATTATATCATACTGAGCCGTTTTGATCGGTGCTTTAACATCTATGGTTTTGCCCTCGAGAATGACTTGATGCTGGATGGCTGAGATTGGTATTAGGACCGGGAAAATCTCCATAAACGGTTTTGGATCCATTGTGCGGAAATCGAGGTTCATATGATACCCTAATGGATGTTAGTTGGATTATCTAGTTTTGGGATTGAGTTATTTCTTACCCGGATAACTTTGCATTCGCAGTGCATACACAATATCCCGAAACTTTGGCGCATCGATATCCTCCTTTTTGTATGCCTGTGCAAAAACTCTCAAGAACGCAGTCCCAGCCTGCTGAGACTTCGGGTCTACAGCCTGACCGCCGTATAATTCAATCGATAATTTGCTAAAATTTGAATCTCTGAACATGTGTTTTAGCTGCTGCCTCATCATCTGCGTCTTCTCCTTGATATTGAGACCATTAATGTAGAACGTTGTTTCACACTGATAACCGCCACTTGCAGCAATCATGGCCTTGGTTGTACTGGGTGGTGGAAGGCCTTTGATACCAGAAACAAATACCTTGTTTTCTGATAGATCTGTAATGGTAACTGCCGATAGATTTGCAACGACGTCTGGGTTTAGATATAGTGCTCCCTGAAGCTCATACAAAAACTGAGCAGTAATGTTGAATTTATTAACAATGCCACTGGTTCCCTCCGGTTTGGTGATGATACATTCTCCCGTTGGAAGAATTTCGGCAATTCCAAAGGGCAGATCGACCAAACCCGGCAAGAACTCCTTGAATCCAGAAAAATTGGCACCCGTTGCGTAAGGGCCACACTCTATCAAATCTGAAAGAACAGTTAGAATGTTGATTGAGTATCAAACCCAACGAAATCTTGATTTGACTTACGTCCAGCAACCAAAGCACCAGCAAGCTCATCGTAGTATTCTTCACCCCAGCCATACCACCAAGCGGCAGACCCAATAACAGGACTGGCATCAGTAACTCGCCCGCAAATCACGATATCGGCGCCTGCATTTAACGCGGAGACAATTCCCCAAGCTCCAATATACGCAACGCCACACGTGATGTCCTTTACTCTATCCCAATCACGTAAACGCCATTCTTGATGATCTAGATGTTTCAGATCCAGGTTATCTTTCCCTCCCTTTAAGACTTCTGAAATATCGTCCCCAATCACGCTAGCAATTTTCACTTCTAAACCCTTCTCTCGACACAACGCCTCTACCTTTGCTTTTAGAGCCGCAGTATTGAGAGCACCTGCATTCGTCACGACTTTCAGTTTCTTTTCAATAATTTCAGGAAGACATGTTGAGAGCTGAGTCAGAAAGCCAGCTTCGTAGCCAAGATCAGGGTTCGAAGCTTTGGTGATGGCGTTCCAGGCGATATTCATCTCGGAGAGCCAGTCGCCGGTTATGATGTCGACGTTTCCAGCTTCCACCATGCGTTTCATTGCATCTGGAGCATCTCCTGTTCTATGAAAACTTAGCTTAATTTGACGTATGGGATAGAGGTCACTAACGCGCCAGATACATTGCCGATCCTGATGTTACGCTTTGATGGCATTTTGAAATTACTCTAGACAAAGAACCGCAATCAGAGTACAGAAGTGCTGCTGTATGAAGGCAAGTCACCTGTTCGACAGGTAAATGGTATCTCTAGAGATTTAATTAGCGTGAATTTTGAACTGAAAACGGCTATGCACGAAGTTAAGCGACGTGGTGAATCTCAGAACCTAACGCCTCGTGAAAATAGAAAAGAACACCAGACAGCTTCCTTCAACAACAGAAAAGGGTGCTTAGTTAATGGGATAAATAAAAAAAAGATTGGTGGGATTATTTTACCAATTTGTGTTACTCGTGCTTCGGCCACAGCGCCAAGTGGAAGCTCGCTTCCGGGCGACGCGGAGCACTCGACTTTGGTGACGCTTTGGTATACGGCACTTCGGCGCCGCCCGCCGAAAACGGACATCAACGCCGTAAACAAGGAACAAGGTAGACCTACCTCTCAGTGGCTTTGAACATGACGAACCTCCTTTTCTGCTGTCTGCAAAGACAAGGATTCTGTTTAATTGATGCTGTTCGAACATCTACCCCATGTCTTGGCAACGGTGCACAATCTTGTCACATTTACCCCAGGTCCCCGTGGTCTAATAACCAACCTACAAACTCGGTTGTGTGGAGTACTGAGCTTTAATTTTGTAAATATTTAGACCCCGTGTGTGGACATGACACAAGAATTCGCCGTATACAAATCTCCACACACAGGGAATTTTTTGTGTGCCGGAAAGTGGGGAGATGTTATGTTCAGGTGAGCTGCTGTGGACGAGCACCTCTGACTTATTAGTATAAAAGCCCCAGAATCTTAGTCCAGTATTAGTCCTTCACGATTCACCAAAATGATAGCCATTCTAGCCGTACTCTTTTGGGTTACCAGCATTCTTGCTGCTAGTATATCACTTCGTGAGGCAAAACAAGAGTCGTCATGCTCCTCGTTCTCAGGATATATACCCAGCTTCTCACAAGATGTGACCGTTAACTCGTCGGTCTATGTTCCAGCCGACTCTTTGGTCATATCCGACGTCCCTCAAAACAATAGCCTTCCTTTTTGTCGAGTTACAGGTTCCATAAAATATGGAAATCTTAGCGAAAGCGAGTCAACGCTTAATTTCGAGCTCTGGCTGCCTGACTCAGACAATTATACGGGCAGATATCTTTCAGTTGGTAAGAGTATGCAATCTTCAAACCTCTTTCTCAAAACTAATCTTAAAAGGAAACGGGGGCTTTGCTGGCGTTATTGATTATGCAGCAATGGTCGAGAACCTGGAAAAGGGTTATGCTGTAGCTGGGTAAGCAATTGCAAGTCAAGCCCTATTAATATCTTAAAACTTACGAGCTATCAACAGAGGTGATTCAGGGCACACACTCGATGACAACGGCGCGACAACTGGCCCAGGAGTTTACATTCCCTTTTTCCATAACAAGGATCAAGTACTAGCCTGGATCCGCAACTCCATAGCTCTATTCACCGTCCCCAGTCGGGAACTAACAAATACGTATTATGGCAAGGATGTTACATACAGCTATTATAAGGGTTGCTCGACCGGTGGAGGTCAAGCCTTTGCTTTGGCTTTGTTTTATCCAGACCTTTTTGATGGAATTATTGCCGGTTCTCCTGGATTTGACTATTCGCATCTCATGATCTTGTTTCTCTACAACTATCTACAATCACTGGTAAGTCAACTAACTTGTTTGGATGAAATGATTAGCAGACACTAAGCAGAACCAGGGCTCTGGATTCATGGACCAATCAGCCCTCGACCTGATTACCAACGCTGTACTGAGCGAATGCGACGCTCTTGATGGTGTTGAAGATGGCATAATCGAAGACCCACTGAAGTGCACATTCGACATTAGCACATTACAATGTACTTCTGAGGAATCTCCAGTCGTGAACAATGAGACGGTATGCCTAACAACTGACCAAATCACTACAGCAAAGGCCTTATACACTGGACCAATTAATACTCTCACAAACAGCTCCATCTACCCTGGAGGCGGATTTTCTCTAGGATCCGAAAGCGGATGGTTATCAGAAGAAGCAACGCTGGCAAATGCCTACGCAGTTCCACTATTCCAGAACCTAGTATTCGACGACCTTACCTGGAATGCGAGCACTTTTAACTTTGGCAGCGATGTCAATACTGTAGATCAAAATGCAGGACAGTATATCGACCACACAAATCCAGACCTAAGTGCATTCAGAAACGCCGGTGGCAAGATGCTTGTCACGCAAGGATGGACCGATCCTTTAAATCCAGGTCTCGGGCCCATTGAGCATCTAGGAGAAATTCAGGATTCAGTTGGTGGTGATTTGGGAAGTTGGCTGAGACTTTTTATGGTCCCCGGAGGTGGTCATTGTGGTGCTGTAGATAGCACAAGTAATGTGCCTTCTACTTATGCGACTTTGGAAGCGTTGACTGCGTGGGTTGAAAATGGAACTACACCTAGTTATGTTATTTCTTCGAATCCTCCGAACGGTGATGACAGAACGAGGAGGTTATGTCCTTGGCCGGAGACAGCGAACTTTTTGGGTGGCGATTCGGATGATTATACAAGTTTCGAATGCTCCAGCTCGACGGCGACAAAATAGTTCTAGAACTACAATCACTACCTCTTCCGGTACTGCGATATCAACCGTAATAGTTGGTGCTGCGGGGGTTCCAATGGCTATAGGGAATACGAGGTTGGTTGTTGGAGATGCTTTTGGAATCGTATTTGGTCTTTGAAAGTAAAAATAAATCCCGTGGTACGTTAAAGTATGTATATATTATCTGTCGTTGAATAATTTTTATGCAAATATTGGCATGACTAGCCGCTTATAATATACCAACAATAACTTGTTATGCTTGCTGCAAACCTCAATGCTGCTCTAATTAATAGTAAATATTTTCCTGGAGGGATCTATATTCAATTTTCTTGCCGAAGAACACAGTGCCCGCAAATATATGCAACAGGAAACTGATTTATGGAACAATAGTACTGGAACAACAAAGAGTTTTCATACTATGATCATTGTCAGTGGATTTCTCTCATGACTATGCAGCTATTGATGGTTGATTAAGACTCTTGAAGTTGAGGTTGTTGCTGTATAGTTGATTGTAGATTTCCAAAGCTGACAAATAGAACAAGGAGCTTCGAAAATAAAGTTAAAATCGAACTATAAGATTTTGAAGGAGCAGAATAAAAGTCTTGCACTCCACTGATGTTTTGCTTCTAGAGCAAGCAATTAAGGCTAAGCGAGAGATCGCTTTAGCGGTAACCCTGCACGAGCAGGCTCCCTTAAATATTCAGATGGCAAGTTTTGCATCCACTCTCAACTGCGCCGATGTATGCTCAGTTTAGGTGGGTTAGCTCGTGAAAAAATAAGGTACACCCTTATCTAGATTGTTTTGCAACCTAGAGCAGTGTTTTTTTTTTGATCTTTTTAAGGCTCTTTTAAGCGTTTTGATTGTTTTTGTGAGCAAGCGAGGTAGTGGTCCACTTTTGAATAAGCGAGTGCACCCCCTTTTTGATTTAGCGAGCTCAGTGTGCACAAAACATAGTCTCTCCATAGAATATGATAACTGTGTTTAACTCGATTTTTAATGTGCTGTTTGATATTCCCATAAGGCCAATATTATCTAAGCATAGTAGATTGTAGCTGGTGTTTTGGCTCTTAGTAACTACAATTAAATGAC
>JAJONI010001267.1:1085-13406 GCA_022190145.1 Pezicula rhizophila
AAGAAGTACAAAATGATAAGTACTACTCATTGCGCAATTGTAAACCTAGAGCCAAGTTCCTACAAGGAACCGAGATGAGAGATACCTCGTCTTTTCTGAAATAAATCAGGGTTGTATTATGGGAGTGTAAAGGACTATATCTGGTATAGGATATCAAGACTACTCCCTATTAGGAATGGCATATTGCAATTCTTTCCGCGCCTTCTACTGGCTACTCTTGGAATGCATCTATATGCTGAATGACGAAAAGGTTCAATGAGAGGGAGTTGAAAGCTCGTGAGAGGTTGAGTGCTAAGTGGACTCCGTTATATTTCTTCCCCTATTGGACTCGTCCGACTTCTGACAAAATGCAAACCTAAAATTGAAATCACAAACCATAATTTTCACTTAGGCTGGCAAATATTTAATGAATCAAAAATCATGGACCATTAAATTATTTAAATCCTACTCCTATCCTTAAAACACCACTTTGCTATGCGCTATATAATCTTCTGCACTTTGCACACACGCTTCGAAAAAACGAAACCAAACCACACAGTAGCAGCTTGCCACCAAATAAATATTGAACACAACACAAAAAGGAGTAAACGCAAGAAGTGGTATCATTTTTTGCCCGCCGCTTGCAAAGGGAAAAGATGATCAAACAAACAGCCTCCTACAATGCAGCTTGGCGTAAAAAGAGAGCTTTATGTCGTATGTCGTCGAATGAGTGCGCACTAGTAAGAGGAATGTAAAGTATAAACAAGAATTAGAGTCGCAGAGTTGAATGTACAGGAGATGTTAGTGGAGATCGAGTGTTTGCACAGCAAGAGAGGCAGATACGTTCATTGGGTAGTCCACAAGCGGTGTGCATCTTGGAGGACTGTGGAAGAATAATTAGCATAATTGTTATAGATATACAGTAGAATAGTACGACATACCTCTCAATACTCTCGTCTGACCAGCCCGATCTTCGCAGGCAATCTGTAACCCACTACCTTCAAGGAACTCCAAAACAACACTGTTTGGCAACTCCTGCATTTCCATTTCTGGAATGGCTGGGGTGCTAAATTCGCTTAGGTGAAATCGGCGCGTAGTGGCCTTGTCTCCAACTTTGTGAGCAGAGAGTGCTGGAGCTAGAACAAGGAAACCTTGGGAATCAAGGCCCATGGAACGACGTTTCCACAGTAGAGTATCAGGAAATTGGACGTTGACATCGCCAACGTCAGAGAGCGTGGGTGTCATTACCATAGAGGTTTGAGACGGAAAAACGGAAGAAATTATGGATCGTGTGTCGATATCGTGAGATTCAGGTTCAGGATCTTCCCGAACTGTGGGGGAAATGGCGTGACTAATATTGTTACGGCCTTTAGCAAGTGAAGAAGACATTCGTCGAATCATGCGGCTAGCGCGGTTAGGTTTCTTGTCGGATTTATCTTCAACAGAAGATGAAGAGTTCGCTGTGGGTGGTGGAGAAATGGTTGGGCTAGTGGCAGATTTGCCACTTTTAATTGACATAGGTTTATGAAAGGCAGAGGATGTGTGAACGGAAGGTGGTCGTGAAGGCGATTTCATAGGCTTCTCTGGGGAGGAAGGTTCGAGGGTGATGGATCGACGGCGCTCGGAGAGAGATTTCCTCCCCTCGTTGATAAGGTCTTTTACTACAGTAATGGATGACCGGCGCTCTTTCTTCGATTCTTTGGACAATCTTCGCTCTTGAATTGTCTCCTTGTGAGCTACAGCCTCAGTGGCAATAGCCTTTTGGTGATCAATTACTAGAGGCGATTGCTTGAAATCAAGAGGAGCGTAGTCAAGAGGATCTTTACCAACTTCAGGTTTTTGTGGGTACGGCTGATTTGGATCACGGATAATACGTGCGGTGACAGAGACAGATTCGGGACGAGCGCGGCCAGGAGATGAACTTGAGGGCAAGGGGGAACTTTTAAAGGCATCCAGTCGATTCTGAACAGAGCCCGACCTCTCCCGTAGCTTAAATGCCTCGGGAGATGATTCTCGGGAGTTGCCAGGAGAATTCTTCGTTAGTGAGTTTGCCCTTTCTGCAATTGATGGAGATCGAGAGACAGGACGAACAACACTTTTGCGGACTGAAAAGAAAGCCGGCGTAGAACCAGGAGGCGGGCCGCTAGTACCTGGAGCTGGAGTTGAACCGGGTCCGGAGCTTTGTAACTGCTCCAACGCCTTGATTCTCTGTGCAATACCGCCACCAAGATTCACCTTCTTGGCCATAGGCGCGGAAGGTTGTTGGCTGATGCGATTCAAGTAGGCCGATGCGGACACTGACCTAGTTGATGTGGGTGTGTCTGGAGCTAACATTTCGGACTTCGTGCTAGTCTTCCGTCCAAGAGGATTGGAGAAAGCACGAGAGAACCGGTTCCCCTCCTTCTTGGTTGGACTTGAACTTGGGAAGACAGGGCTAATAGGAGATTTAGAGACAGAAATCGGCTTGGCATCTTCGATAACAGCTGACTGGAGCTCATCCATGAGCTCATCGTCAGATGAAAAATTTGCCTCTGAAGTTCCACCACTCCTATCAGAGACTTCTAAGTCAGTCCTGATTGGCTCTATAAGTCCTCTGCGCTTGGACTTTTTTCTGGATAGACTTCCATTATCTGTACTGGAAGAAATGCTGCCAGCAGATGATGTAGGTTTTAAAGTAGCTTGACCCTCTGACGTTGTTAGGGGGTCTGCTGTGACTGCATCCGTACCACCGCTTGCCTTGATATCCTGCGTCGCGAATTCTGACCTAAGATTGAGACCTTGGTTATTGGATGCGGGCACTGGTTCTGTAGTAATTGTAGGTATGTCTTTGGCTGCTTTAAGGTCCGGCATAGAGAACTCCAATATTGGAACCTTGATATCCTGAGATTCTGTTTTCACCTCACTTGCTTCCGCAATGACTGCGTCTGAAGAAATGGCACCTTCAGATGATTTACCTCCATCCTTTTCAGTCTTAGAGACCAAATTTTCGGCGGCAGCAGCAGCAGCAGCGGCTTCCATTTCCGCTTTAATTTCTGCATTGATTTTGGCTATCTCAGCTCTGACTTCGGCATCGGGATCTGTGGGTGCTACTGTCTTTTCCTCTTTTGGAGGAACACTTTCAACAGTTTTGGGCTCCCTTTGATGCTTGGGAACGGGTACAGCCATTGAAAATGGGGGAGGTTCGTATGTCACGGCTTGAAGTTGAGGTAAATTGGTACTGGCTTCAACCTTGATTCCCTGATCTGCCTCTTTTGTAACGGGAACTGGATTAACCAGAATGCTGTGTTCCACTTGGGCAATGATTGGAGTTTCTTGAACCGTCTCGCTATCTGCTGATTCTGTAGGTTGGGCCTGGACAACCTTCTCCACGCCAGTCTCTTCGATTGGTTTGCTCGCTGCGCAGACGGTCTCATCTGTCGATTCAGAAATAGAAGAGGCTCGTGTCGACTGTGCTTTACTAGAGGGTACAACAGGTGATGTTGGATACGAGTCTGTTCTTGTCGCATCCGACTCGTCGGTCTTGTTCGCAGAAGCAGCATCGAATGCAATCGCAGAGTCATCTAAGATGTCTGGCGTCTTAGGAACATCTTGAGGAGCTTCCATAGGTTCTGGCTGTCCGGGCATGACAGTGGGGGCCGTAGCAATCTCGTTGGCAGTTGGTGAAGTTTCAGTGGTGCTGGTGGTGGTGATGGTAGGTGTGCTGCTCTTTTGTTTCTTCCGGAGCTCCAGCGCTTTCATTAATCGTGCTTTCTCTGGTGTTATTGTCGGGAGCTTTGGAGTATGACTTGCAGTTGGCGACGCTAGCGGTTTGATTGACGCTCCAGAGCTAGTGTTCGGGCGGCCGCCGCTCGTGTGAGGTCGAGCTGGAGCTGTTTGCGGAGAAAGAGCCATTGATTCGGGAACTGAAGGTGGTGATAGGTCGATGCTTACACCTTCGGTGGCGTAGTGCGATTTTGGTCTCTCTTTGCTTTCCTTCCCTTTCTTTGAACCCCTCGAGAACAATTTCAGACCAGCAGGAAGGGTCGATATTGGCCGATACAAAGAAGCTGCTCCAGATGTATGCGGGCGCTGTTTCCCCGTGTCTAACGAGGGCCTTGGGCCAAGTTTGACTTTAGGTTTCCCGTTGGAGCCGTATGAAGTATAGCTAAAAAGGTTGGGCCTTGTGGATTGGGATGACAACCGCGGTTGTGGCTCATCGATTGAGGCTCGGGGTTCTCTTGGAGGAGGTGGGGAGGTTTCCAGATTCGGTAGTGCAGGTGAATTTTCGAGTGCAGGTGAATTTTCGATCTCTTTTGTTATTTCCGGAACGCTGGGTGGCTGATCCTGAGTAGAAGTTGGGCCAGTTGGTTGTGATATTGTTGTTGCCTTGGCAATAGAAGGGTGAGTTTCTTCAGGAACAGTGGATTGTCTCTTAGCTCTATTTTCTTCTTCAGTATCTTCAGCTATTTCCATCAATCGGCGCCTTCGTAGGGAGCTCGTCGACGAGGATGTGGACCCTGATGCGGTGTGTAGCGAGCATGCAGCGGAAAGGGTTGTGTCTCGCAGATCCTTCGAGCTGGTTATGGGGAACACGGTGTCGTGCGGTGAAAATCTTTCGGTCACTGCGTTGAAATGAACAGTAACGCGTGCTGTATAGAGTGTTAGCAGATTGAGATAACGTGATTATCCATCAAGTGAACACGGGGTGAAGTTTATAGACGCCCTCACCTTGGACCAGCCTGGAACAATTGTCGGGTACATATTTGATAATCACGTTCCTCCTTCTATAACGCAAGAAGCCAAACAACGGAGATGGCTCCTCGTAACTGGCAATCGCATTTCGAATTTCCACGATACCCCCGTTCCCTCGCCCGAGCAGATCTATTTCATCTCGCGAGACGTATTTGAGGAGGAACCTGTGGAGGAAGTATTTTAGCACGCGCTTGACTTGCGCCGCCCAACGCCGAAGTTTGAAGCTCACCATCCCCCAGGTTCTGCCACGGCAGCATCATGCGCCTCTTTGACCTTTGCATCATCCAGACCATTCAGCGACATCTCCCTCCAGGCCCTACTCGTAGAGAGGTTGTGGTGTTGATTCCTCTAAATTGTCGCTAATTTACTTTGGTACTGTACGCGTTCATTCAGGGGTAAAGTCGGTATGCCGCCGCATCATACGGAGATGAGATGCAACAAACTTCATATGCAAAGCCGGTATTCGGAAGAGATCACAATGAAAGTCGGAGACGACAAAATGTTGATAGTTTATGCGAAACCACGCCCAAGTAATTGAAGAGGAATGCAATTGCCAGATGCACCTAAAATTATGTTGCCATGAGATGTTCTGAACTTCTGAACAGGTTCTAGCGCACAGATTCACTGACTAGCCGCGGTCATCAAACGACGCCCCGCGATTCGAGGAAGGTTATCCTACCGGTATGCTGCTGTACCAGGTGCACGACGACTTCAATAGCCAGTGGTAGTGTATGTATCGGAGTGTAGAGTTGTGGGTGATGGTAATGCGCACTTATGGCCAAGAGCGAGCCATCATTTCATGCGAAGGATGTTTCTTCACGAAGGGAATGGAACAAAGGGTGTTCGGGCTGTCTAAGTCAAAACCGCTTGGGCCTCCTTTATCGTCCTCCGCCGAGACTACCTTCTCTCCTCATTCGCAATTATTAAAAGCACAGATCGCCAGGCAGTTGAAATTGACCAACGAGAAGCATCACGAAATTCCGAAGAGAGAAGTAGGCCGGGTATGGATATGGGAACCCCCTGTTGTCATTGGACGTGGCAGCTCTGGTTCGAGCCTATTCTGCCGGAATCAAACCATCTGAAGTCTCGTTCCATTGTTGACAGGTAGATCCACGTGATTCAGATCTTTGCAGACTTTGAACAGAAACACTAAGGAGAAACATCAAACGATAAGGTTAGACTCTAGGTCTGAGAGATAAGAAGTATAAATTCCAGCTTCCGGCCATGGCTATCCTCCGATATAAAGTATTATTTGCAAGGTCTCACAAAAACTAGAACAGATGTCAGTGGGTGGGAATCAAGCATTTCAAGAGGCTTACCGGAAATCCAAAAAAAAAAGAGCTGGCCAAGTGTTTGACCCTTAGGGCCATTGCTCGTCTCGTTCTATCTTTTCGCCAATCTCGATTCCATCTTTAGTACAACGCTACGTTGCGATTCGTTCATAATTTCCATGCTTAACGCCACTTATCCGTAGAGTCTTGAATCCCATAGAGTAGTCTGTGTGCTCTGTATACTGCGTATGCGGCAAAGAAAGATAAGCGAACTCCTTGTAGACAAGAATGGTAGAATACGAAATATCCTGTTGTCCCTATTTCACATGTCCATCCTTGAGTGGCTGCCAATAACTGAGCACATAAAATGGCTAGGAAGGACCAAGAAGGAACCAGACACGTAGCTAGCCTCGATGACTGACCTGAGCTCAGCAATGAAATAAGAGAAATGCTCGGAATATCTTCGAACGCCACCGCTCTTGCCCATAGGGAGGTAGTGTCGTCATGGGTACCACCTATAGTCCTTCGCTAAACCCCTCCCATCTGCCTCCTGGATCATCTTCATCATTGTTTTCTTCCGATATCTTGAAGCCCGTAAAATGACAGTGTCCAATGAAGCGGCAATCAAACCTCCCCTCTAGTTCGTTCCCCTTGTTACTAAAAGAAATAGTCTTACAGACTGGTCAGCATCCATCTGGATCTCGCATTCTCCTGTTTCCTGACTTCGCCACCGATATCTCCAAGTGGACTGTCAAATTGTTAGCTAATCTTTAGGCCTGGGATAGAATACCTTTGCCGTATAGGACCTGTTAGGCTTGTTTGAATCATTTGTGTAGACAGGCAATGAAATCCATAATAATGTCACCATCCTCGTCAACATCGTATGAGTTGTCTCTTTTCTGCTTTGAAGAACTGATATCCGGTTCGGACTTTGGAACTGGGACAGGTTTCTCAAAGCGCATGATCCCAGAGACAGTTCTGAAGTTGAACATAGCAAACATCTGATTCTTCCCTCGTTGGTTCTCAATGTGAAGATCAAGCGTCACATCATTATCGTCCCGGGCATTCCGTTGATCTTCAATTGCAGAGCATTTTATGGGCGTATATGCTGCGAACATCCCAAGTATTACCACCAGTCGCGCTAGATTCTTGCTTTGTTTGATCCTTGATACTTGGGTCCTGGTTTAACCTTGGGTTCTGACTTGACTTTGGGCTCGGTTTGGTGTAGGTTGCTGCCACTGCCTTTCCGACCTGTCTTTTCTTGCTGGGTGGCTCCTCGCTTGACTTTGAATACAGTATAGTAGTATCCGTCGATAGAATAGCCTCCCCAGTGTTGACACTCTTACCATTTCGTACCAGTCGTTTGATCCACCAGTGCTCATCATTAGGACAGCGGGCCCGTTTTGTACACAGTTTAGGCGAAGATTGAAGTTGTCACTACTGCAGTCAAAGCAGTGATCACAGGTCACAATTAACTCGCTACTCTTTCTGCTTGGTTTCTTCTTTGGAGGAGCTTTCTCCTTTGTCACTAGCTTTTCCTTTAGTGTCGCAGCTGCTTTCGCAATTACCCTTTCCTTGGGTGCTAGGTTTGTTTTTGTAGTTGCCTTCACCTTTGGCGCGGAGCTTTCTTTGCGGTTTCCTTACTTACACTGGTCTCTTTCGGGACAGCCATTGGTTTTATAGGGGGTTCCTCCTTTGGTAAACTCTTCTTTTCGATCATCCGCAGCCGATTCCACACTGCATCTCTTATTCTCCCAACGATAAGCCATCGATCCGGATTTGGCTTCTTTCCTGCAACTAGAAGTGCATTAACAAAAGACAGACTCTAAATCCCATCACCTCAGTAACATCAGCTAGCATGGCTCGACTCGCAATCTTAACCACCACGATACCCAGATTCGCTGGTCTTCCTGTGCTGCCTTTGGGGAAAACCTCCGTTAAGAATTTCTTCGGGTCTTTTTCAGCTTTCTGCTCTGAGGTGTTTAGATTCTTCCATTTTCCATCCACCGCGACCTTCGTAAGCCTTTTCTATTCCTTATTCAACCTTGTCTCCGCCTCTTTCAGCTCAGGAAGCATCTTTGCTTTGGATTCTTTTATCTCAAGCTGTTTATATCCAATCGCACCAGTCTAGTTCAATCCGTGAAAGGCACATTGTGCTTTCCACCGTGCAGCTGGTCTCTTCTCGAAATTTGGCGTTTCGACTGCCGTGCTGGCTTTCGAGCATCGTACGTCCACCCATCCTTCAAGAGATCTTCGCTAATGCAGGTATACGTGATTGACTTGAAGGAATGCGACAGTGGCTCAATGTTGTCCATGACTATGTTATGTGCCTCCCGTCGGCACGGCGGAGGACGGGAAGAGGTAAGTGAGCTACTCAAAATAAGTGAGTCACTGAATAAAAATTGTGATTCCTAATTACGATAGAACGTCCTGCTTGGGATTGACTTTAAGTATACGTTCGTTGCGACGACATAGGTGGTTGAAATCAAATCGTGGGGCACATCAGCGGCGGGCTTTCCGAAGGATGGACGCGAGAGCTTCTACGCGCTGGCACGTGATTCCAGAAAGCGGAGCTAATTTTTTTTTGGAGTTGACCTCACCTCGAGAGCTCTCCAAGGAGGTCCTTTACAATCGATCGTCTTTTACAATCGTCACACATCCAAGCATCAACACCTCGCCAACCTCAACCACCTTTTTCAAAGCCACTCTCTTAACGAATCCCAGTACACTACATATCTCTTCAACATGGTTGAATTAGTCGAAGTCGAGGACGAGTCCTTTGAGCAAAAGCAGGCTGGACCATCAGATGAGGACGACTACTACACCGATACTGGTTCGTCGCAACCATCACTATGCATCTGACCAGGTACTAACCATTGCAGACTCCGAGATCTCCACCGATGACGAAGATGAGATTCCTGATGAGGAGACCCTCACTGATCGACTGCTTGCCCTCAAAGACATAATACCTCCTACAACACGTTCATACATCTCCAACAAAGTCGACACAACCACGGGATGGATCAAGGCTGGATTAATGTTCGGCGGCAAGACTCTTTTCGTTGTTAGCACTAGCGCGCTGTTGCTAGGTGTGCCATGGGCATTGGCCTTTGCCGAGGAGCAGCAGGTGGTCGAGATGGAAAAGGAGATGCGAATGCGGGAATCTGGCGAACAGGTATGTATCCACAATTAATAATTCACGGAACCATCTTAGGTAGAGCAATGGTAACTAACACTTCAAACTTAGCTTCTTGCTCAAGGAAGCACGGCTAGTGCTTTGAATGCTCAGCTTGGCAAACCAGCGTTGTAATTGTTCGATATGTGTTCTAGGATCTGAAGGGGTGTAACGGACGCGAAACGGAATGGATGAATGGGAATAAATGCATTGTACATCAGTGAGTAGGACGGTTGCATAATTCGGAGCGCTCGAAATCAAGAGCCTGTTGTTGTATTTCTATATCTCATCTCAAGAGAGATTTCAATGAATCTCAATGTTCAAGACAAGAAGGTTCAGACCGAGGAGGGCCATTGCCTACCTGGTTCGGTTTGGTAATGTTCCTACTCTTTTCGGCTTGTGGTTAGTTAATAGCTCGTTCCTATTCCTTTAGAAGGTCGGATATGACACAACCGTTCTCATGAATACTTCTTCAAGCATCCCTTTTACTAGACAGTTTCAGCATTATCCTTTCATCCCCGAGTATATCAGAGAATATGGCATCCTTTTGGAACTTTAGATCCCGCAAACCTTCTTTACTTCCAGTGACTGTCCAGGAGCGTCTCAGACATGAACGACGAAAGAACTTGACCTACCCTCTAGCCAACTCTTCACGGAAAAAGAATAGACGGTCAGTACCTACCTATATAAGTTGTGGTTCAATCAGCGAGCTTAACTGGTGTTTAAGATGGCCATTGGTCTTGCGGTTCGTTCATGGTTCCATTCATTTAGATATCTTATTTCCAGTCATGGCTCACTCACTTTTTGCTGCAATGGTCGTATATATCAACGAGCACATTACGCAAGATTACAACTTGCCAAGCAGTATAATCCCTTCCCTCTCCATAGTCGTCGGCCTCATGCTAGTGTTTCGGAACCAGACAGCCTATTCCCGCTTCTGGAACGGACGATTACACTTGAATACAATAACAACAGCCATTCGATGTCTCTCCCGCCAAATACTAGTTCTGGTTCCAGCACCTAATATGACGCCTCTCACCCCGGGTGAAAGTACGCCTCGGCTCCTCGGCCCCCAAAGGTCTATTTACAAAACTAGCAATAGCTTCAGGAAAAGTAACGAAGCGTTGTCCAGGGCTGATTATGAGAGAACTATGGAAACGGTCAAGATTCTGATTGCTATATTGTATACAGTCAAGAATCATTTGAGAGCTGATTGGGGTGTTGCTTTGAGTCCTGGCACGAGTTTGACGGAGGATGGCCAGGAAGCTGATATGGAGGAGTATAGCGATTTGTTGCCAGTTGGTTTGAAGGGGTTCGAACATAAGGGTTTGGGATTGACGTTGCAGTTGGTGACTTTTGTGGAGGCTTTTATTCATTATGGTGCTGATAAGTAAGTCTTCCTCTCCTGGTCAGAGTAACTGAAACAACCTGGGCAACTCACTTGGTTTAAGTAGCTCTTTTGATTATACCAACTTGAACGAGTGATAAGTTGACGACTAGCTAGGAACTGGTTTCGTAACGGTGCAAGTTCTAATATGACTATGGAGCTCAGCCATCTAACCAAAGCATACGGCGATATGGAGGTTATCAGATTGGTTCCTATTCCAGTCTCTCATTTGTAAGTCTTCATTTCATTACCACTGTGTAACCATAACTCAACATGTTGTCTACCAAGGAAGGAACTTACTTACAATAACAGGATCCATCAAAAACAAGCTCTGGCTCTCTACCTATGCATCCTCCCATTCTCCATGGCCTCCGAAATGAGTTGGTGGGCCACCCCACTTGTCGCATTCGTCTCCTTTACACTATATGGTATCGAAGCCATTGCAGTTCTCTTGGAGGACCCTTTTGGCTTGGATAAGATTGATATCAATCTTGAAGCCCTTGTGCAGGATACGAGACAGGAGGTCGAGGTTTTGATCACGGCATGGCAGAGTCAGGGAGATGGTGGAGGTCTGTTTCGTCCTGGATGCCGGTTTGGTAGTGGTGGGTTTAACGGAGATGGTTTTAGTGGACTGAAGATTGATGAGAGATATTCTAGGGAGAGGAGTAGTGAGGAAACCAGGGAGAGTGGGAAGTATAGTGATAATGTGACTACCGCCGGTAACGACTTAGGCATTCCAGTGGTTGTTAGTGATTTCGATGCAGGGGATGGAGGCGGCAGTGATGACGGAAAGGAGAGGAATATGAGTCAAAGGGAGCCCTTGACCAGCACGAACTCGGTTCTTCTTAGCCCGCCTGCAAGTATCGCTGCTTCTTCAAGCAACAGTAGCTGGGAGGATTATGCTAGTGCCCCTGAAGACCAGGAGTCGGTAGAAAGGAATGGTTATTTCGGTCACATCTTTACTACTTCGACTAGCAACAAGGAAGGTTTTATACACGGAGTAGGTTTCAAACCGTGGAATAGACTCCAAGAGATACAACAAGAGCATGCCGAGAAAGCGAAGCGAGATCTCCGAAGGAAAAGACCAGTCATGACACCCAGAACAGCCAAGGTCCTAGAATCACTCATCGATCCATTAGGACCAGCTGTTCCAGCTGCCGTTGGCGGATTCGGATTCGGATATAATGATGAGGGTGGGGGAACGAGTTCCGGTGGGAGGAAGATTGCTTGGGCTGAGGTTGTGAGGAGGGATGAGGGGAGGGTTTTTGGGATGAGTGGTATTGGAAAGGGTAAGGAGAAGGGGGGAGATGATGGAAGGGAATTAAAGGAGGATAACCGGGATAGGGCTACTGGGAGTATTGTTGGTATGGTTGGGGATGGTGGAGTTAGGAAGTTGAGTTAGGAGATGGAGGGAATGGTTGATGGTTGAGGTTGAGGATTAGATTGTAATTGTTGTGGAGTGCGGTTTGTATAGTGTGGTTGTATAACTTAGGAGGGAAGGATGTGAGCTTTGAGGGAGGGCATATAGGAGGGCGTTTAGTAGTACCTCTGTAGAAATTGATATGTGTCTGGCTGGGGAAATGGAGTTTATTAAAGTTTTTGTTACCATGAGATTTTTTTGGTTTTTGTGAAGAGTACTTTGTTGTATGTTTATATTGCTTTAGCAGTCAGTTTTGTTTGAGGGGGCCTTATAGGATTTTGAGTTATGAATTGTGATATCCTTAACTGTAAGTATTGTTTTCTTGGAGGTGAAGATGAAGTATTAGGGCATTTGAGTT
>JAJONI010001268.1:463-13405 GCA_022190145.1 Pezicula rhizophila
TGGTGTACCTTCGTACTTCGTAGTGCATCCCAAATTGTTGCTGGGTCCAGGTTAGCCGGTCGACTATATATTCTTTCTATGGCACCACGTCCTCAGCCTCTACCTGAATAGGTCGGTGACTCGGTTAGCTGCACGGAGATTATCGTATGGGATTATTGGATAATTGGATATTTATGCTCATCATTTCACGGTTGATTCGAAGTTATTGAATCGGCGATCCCTTTACTTTACGTACATACCAGGTTGCGGCCAGGTGCATGGACGAACAATCTTACAACTAGAGAGCACCGGCACCACTACTGTACTTCACTTCAACATTACCACCCCGCTATTGCACCTTATTTCTGGTAACTAGCAGATCATCATCATTACTATGGAACATATCTATAAACTATTTAAACATTCTTCGAGGTACCATCGTTCAATGAAACCTTCCTTAAATCATGAGCCTCTCTAGCAAGATACTCAGCACATTCTTTGCGGCTCTTGACTTCGTTAATGAAAAATATCCCAACCCATGGCACAAATATCAAAGCAGCAGCAAAGGGGAAGGCCGTCCATTGGTTCCCGTTGTCGTCCACAATTGCGCTCGACACGATGGGGCCAATCCAGGCTGATCCTTTCGAAACTATCCCGAGAAGACCAAAAAACAAGTATTCTCTCCCACGGGGAACTAACTCGGCCATGAAGGCCTGTCCGTAGGAGAATTGCGCTCCCATTGAAATTCCGTATTGAGCGTTGAAGAACCAAAATTCCCAAAGATTATGGTAGCCAACTTTTGTTGTCCAGATACCAATCATACCCCATAACGCAACAAGGAGACAGAAGAAGTTGGTAATTTGAAGCATGGTTTTCGTACGAAGCTTAAGCAGTTTCTGAATATAATATGCTCCAAATACTCCAACAGCAGCAGACCCTCCTTGGACCATGATAAGATAGGTATTTTGGGTAGCCGAGAAGACGACGACCTGGGTCTGCGCAATTGAAATGAGAGTGAGTGTTGTTGAGATACCGTCTGCAAGGAGGAAAAACGCGACTAAGTACCAAAAGGTTTGTGAAAGCTTCAAGACTTGCTTTCCAGCAAAGTAGGTCTGCTTGAAACCCAGCGTGAGATATGAAGTCTTAGGTGGGAGTGGTGGTCCAGGCCGTTTCTTCTCCCAAAGAAACCAAGGAATAGCCAACACAATCCAAAATCCAGTACACACTGCAACGGACACCGAATATCCCCAATTGTTTTTCGCCACGGAGTCGTTCGCACCAATCCCAGCAAGAGCAGCAAGTGAGAGTGCTCCGCAAATGGTAAATCCAACATTGTTCCAAAAGTAGCTCATGTTCATGATCTTTGAACGCGCCATCGAGCATTTATATTCGTATTCGTCTTCGTTTAGTTTCCCATCAAGGAATTCGTCTCTGGCGGTCCTAACTTCTGGAAGATCGTGTGAAAGCTTTGGGAAGATTGCGTTGAAGAAAACATATGATGCCCAAAATGCGACCGCTAAGTCATTGTTAGATATCACTCAAAGCTTAGCTGGGGGGCAGGCGGGAGGATATGGCAAAGAGTGCTTACCACTCAATATATACAATGCCATGGCTATCCTCCATTTCGATGCTGTGGTGACACCAAGAAAGCCAAATTCGAAGGCCCAGCAAATGATAGAAAATATTCGAACTACCCACGGATTCCAGTTACCATAATCCGCAAGAGATCCTACGCCAATGAACAAGAGAGATTGTGAGAGGAAAGTCAAGCCGGTCGATATAAGAATAACGGATGTGTATGCCTTGGTTTTATTTCCTCCACCCCAAAATACGTGGCAAGGGGCCGTGGTATCGACATCGCAAGGTTGGCTTCCAAGAGGCAGAACGTTGGGATCGAATCCCGCTTGATATATCAAGTTTTGAAAGAGAAGATTGGAACTGTGACAGGATGGTTAACCATTGTGATCTTTGTTTAGATTGAGCATTCTCAAGGTGCTCACTATTGAAACGACCCAATGCCATTGTTACCGGCATAGTAAGCGTAGTAAGAGTAGACTTCCTTATTCGTAGCAGGCGAGTCGTTGCCATTGTAGTGATGGGGGTCGGTGGACGACAAGTCTACACTCCCCTTTGGATCAGGAGCCGCTGCCACCGAGAAGGGCAGCTTCCCTATTGCATCATGCTCAACTGGAAGACCGCGGTCTGCGACTGATCCTTCTGACATGGCGCTGCGGGACACAAGTCTCCAAAGTTTGCGGAGGCGTACGTCGCTCTACTGTGCTGTACTTGTAGAGGCGGGCTAATGCAGGGGCGAGATGGCCGTAGAACGCAGCTCTCTTCGTAGTGATGTAATGCCTTCTCCGTAAGTCATTAACAAAGAGCCTCCGCCCTCGACATATACAAAAGTGATACAACCAAGGTCCTCTGAGAGAGGAGTTGTTGTTGTTAGAGAAGAACAGGTCGACTGCTCAGGAGAGCGTGCCAAAGGCCAGTAATAATAATAATAACGTCGAGTCCGTCAGGCCATATCTTGCCGATGCCCTTGTAGGGAGTAGTAGTAGCATTAGGTGCTATTATTGTTTTGCTACATGCGGAGAATATACCGAGGGGAGATCCCGTCTTGGGGGGACTTCTCCCGCTTTTTGGACGTTTCCCAGTTCAGGGGTGCATCCAGGGTGGTCCCACTGCAATTGAGCTAGCGGCTCTGGGTTGAGTGGTTGAGTGGCACGTTGCTTAGGTTTAATCTAGCCGACGAGAAACATTTATTGGATGCCAAGTCAGATAAGACTCCGCCGCCTTCCGCTCCGAGGCATTCCACCGTCCACTCCACTCCGCTACCCTCACCTGGCGCTCGAAATCCTCCTAGAGATAGTCCTAAATAGCCTAACAATCGCCCAAGATCTCGCCAGACATGGTCGTCTCCACACAGTCGGGTCTGTTGAACAGACGCTGGTGGCGTCCCACAGTACCACCATCTCCCATCTCCAGCATGGTTGTCCGTGCTTTCTCCCTCAGTAGCTCAGTAGTACTGTACGTACTGTACGTAACTGTACATAGGTACGGAGTACCCCAATCGTCAATAATAGTAACTCCTCTCCTCGCTCATAGGGCCCACGGACAGTTGGGTCGATGCACACTACTCCTCGCACTAGATGGATGATCCTGCTGGTACTTCATAACGTCGTTGACTCCCAAACTCAGCATCCCAACTCCTAGATCTAGCCGGCGACACTTTCTGGTTGCTTGCTCCTTGGTGATTCGTAAGTCGTGAGTAAAGTGTTGTTTGCCTTGGGGCGCCTACGAATAATATTTATCTGGGAGGTAATACCTTACAAGTGCTGTTGTAACGCTTTATCTGAAGCTCTTAGCCGATGAAAGCCTCTTTCTGGTAACCGACTTCGCGCCGAATTGTCGCTGAATAATGGGAATACATACGGGGAACACTGGGAATTGCCAACTAAATGGCCAATGAAGAGTCTGCAGAAACACCCGCACAACTAGTTACCTTCCACCGTTAGAGTATCCCTTTGAACATCAGCCCTGATGTCTCTTAAAGCAGTGTGAAGAGCCCCTTCGTCCGGACTAACATCTTAACTCTTTTACTCCCTTTTCGCTGTCGATAATGCTCTCTAAAGTGCTGTCCTATGTGATTGGCATTGATGTAGGAGGCACTAATACCGTAAGTTACTTGGTTATTTTGATGCTCATAAGTAAAGGTTAACCACCTTCAGGATGCTGTAGTCTTACAAGAAAACAATGTTATTGCATGGCACAAGACACCAACTACCACTGATATCCAAGCCGGTGTGGAAAATGCCATCAGAGCTGTTATGCAGAAGGCGGCGATACCCGCCGCCAACGTGAAGTCGGTGAAAATTGGCACAACAGTAAGTCTCAATGTTTTACTTCTACGGTAGCCCACCTCGATTCTGTCCAACCGCCGATACCATCTACCAAAGGTGTTGTCCTTAGATGGCACTTCCTCAGTAGTTATTTAGCTACATATTCTAACTGTCAAACGTAGCAATTCGTGAATGCCGTCTTAGAACAGGACTCAAACAAGCTGGACAAGGTCGCTGTGATCCGGCTATGCGGTCCTTATTCCAAAGGGTCGCCTCCTTTTGGTGTGTACTGCGAGCTTATCCTATGCTAGAACCAGCTAATTATTCCAAGTCGACTTTCCACCTACACTACGTACTCTTATGGAAGGGCATTATGGATATGTTGACGGTGGTTTTCAAGGTATCTATATATACACCTTGCTGCCAAAGCGATACATGCTGACCTCTATTAGTTGATGGAACCCCAATCCTCGAGTTAAATGTTGAGCAGCTAAAAGAGCAAGCCTCCATAATCAAGTCCAAATCGATCACGAGTATCGTAGTGATTGGCATATATTCGCCATCAAACCCGAAACAAGAAGAGCAGGCTCGAGATATTCTAGCTGATGAGCTGGGACCAGATTATGATATCTCTTGCTCTTTTGCTATTGGTCGGCTTAGCTTTCTTGAGCGAGAGAATGCTAGCATTTTGAACGCCAGTTTGAGACGTTTTGCACGCCATGTCATCGCGGGCTTTGCCTATGCTGTGCATGAGCTAGGAGGTGGGAAATTATACATCACGCTGAATGATGGCACCCTCAGTAAGGCCACTGCAGCTGCAGAATATCCTGTTCGTTGCTTCTCTTCGGGCCCAACAAACAGTGCTCGAGGAGCTGCCTTGCTCGCAAAGGGAGAAACGACTTCCGATCCAGATGAGAGAGAAGTTCTTGTTGTCGATGTAGGAGGGTATGCTTCAGCTGCTCAAAGTTCCCTTGCATTTGATTTGTCACAATGCTGACACGTGTGTTTAGCACAACAACCGATATTTGCTGCTTGCTCAAAAGCGGATATCCAAGGCAATCAGCAGCATTCGTCAAGATCGCTGGCGTGAGAACAAACTTTACCATACCCGATGTGCACAGCATCGCAATCGGTGGCGGCTCTATCGTTCGGAAGTCTGAAAACGATCGTACGTCAATTGGTCCAGATTCAGTTGGTGCAAGATTAGAAAGAGAAGGCATCTACTTCGGTGGTAACATTCTAACTGTATGTTCTCCAGTGGCCCTTGAACCATTCTTAACCTAATACTTTTAGGCCACCGACCTTATTCTTTCCAATGACAAAACCCTGGGTAAAGTTTCATCCGAAATTAAATCTACTGGTCTTCGCGAAATCGAGAGGAAGGTTGAGCAAGCCATTGATCTTGTCAAGACTAAGCAAGGAGACGCAAAATTAATTCTAGTAGGAGGCGGTAGCATAATAATTGGCAATCAAATTGCTGGCGTTAACGAAGTCATCCGGCCAAAGTACTTGGAAGTGGCAAATGCAGTTGGTGCCGCTGTAGGTGAACCAGCACATAATTGTTGTGACCACGCTAATGGCTATCAGATTGGAAAGATTAGCGGTGTTGTTGATATAGTTGTTGTTCCTGGCGTCAAGACCATAGAACAAGAGATCGAAGATGCCAAATTATTAGCAATCGAGCGATGTGTGGCTGCCGGTGGAGACAGGGAAACGATTGAGGTGGTTGAAATCGAGGTGGTCCCGGTGTCTTACACGACGAATGGCGCAACAAACCTGCTAGTTCGAGTTGTTGGCGATCTTCTCGACGTCTTCGAAGAGACTAGCGATGCAGATTTGCCTAACTGGCGAGGAGATGTCTTCACAAAATCTTCGGTTGACTTATTAGCAATGCCTGCAAAGGCATCATCATATGAAGTAACAGAAAAGGTTGATCTAGAATTATATCGCCCTAGGATTGAAGGTGACACCTGGTACTTGTCGGAAACAGATCTTAATTTTCTTGTTGATGGGACTGGAGTGCTTGGCGTGGGCAGTTGTGGGGAGCCATACCCAACGTACTTGGCCTGTATGCTGGCTTTGAAAAATGGATCAAGACTTAAGATTATGAGGCACGATACGATACCTGAAGATGCTATCATCCTAGGTGCTGGTTTCATGGTATGCGGGCCTCTGTCTCTCACATGGCATCATACTGATAATTCCTCTAGGGATCACCGGGCGTTTACCTTGAGCGCATACCAGGCTTAGTAGAGTATGTTGCTCACAGTAATCTATATTGAACAGTGCTAATGATCTTGTAGAGTAACTCAAGCGATAGATTGTGTGTTAGAAACCGCCGGCCTAGAATCGTTCGACTGCGTTATTCCTAACGAAATCGGTGGACTAAACGCCTTTGAGGCACTCCTAGCGGGAAGCCGATTTGATAAAGCTACATTAGATACTGACTGTGTTGCGCGAGCATACCCCAAAGTGTGGCAAACAGTGCGATGTCTAGATGATGTCCCAGTGACTCCTTCCGCAGTGACAGACGGCAATGGAAGGAAACAGGTAAGACAATCCGGTCGCGCAAAAATATTATCAGAAGCTTACCTATCTCGGATGAAGGTCTTTGCTTCCTCGCCTAACAACATTATTGCTGAAGATTGGATGCGAGACGCATGCACAGATCAAGGCTCACTTGCAGGGATGTGCGTCAATCCAATGACGGGTGCCGAAGCCAGAGGGTTGCCTCAGAATAGTTTCTCATATGGTGAGTGGCGCTACATATTTGATCAAAAACTGTGGACTAACCTCACGCGTATTACAGCCTGGAGTATTGGACGCACCATAGCCCTTGCTCGCTTCCAAAAGAAAGACCCGATCGGCGCACTTCTCGAAGCAGAAAACGGCGTTCTTCTGTACAGTGGAAAGATCATATCCGTAACTCGTCATGTAGCAGAAGGCTTTACCAGAGGTAGTGTCTTGTTAGAGCCGACATCTCTAGATGGCGAAGTCGACATGTCCACATCCCTCTGGGTAGATTTTGAGAATGAAAATCTTGTAGCAATCGAACGAGCAGAGGGGAGGGAAGATAAAGTTCTGGCCGTCTGTCCGGATCTCATCACATTCCTAGATATGGCCAACGGCGCACCCTTAGGAATCTCCGATTACAAGTACGGTCTGCGTGTCTGCGTTATCGCACTCCCAGCACCACCGGTTTGGACAACTGAGAAGGGATTGGAAATGGGCGGCCCCCGAGCTTTTGAGTAAGTTCATCTCTTTCTACCGAAACTACTTGTATTCTGACTTGATTTGTCTAGTCTCGATATGGGGTACCAAGGTGTTAGTGTTGGTACTTATAAAGCGCCTAGATCTGTATTTGAGATGTTCGGTGATAGATAGGATGGTCTGTTCTGCAAAGTTAAGGTGTCTTTGCTTCTTAGTATATAGACTTTGAATGATACCCCCGCCTCGCTTTTTGGGCCTCTTTTATCACTATATCACTTAGGTGATGCAAGTAATACCTTTCAGTAGTTTATAATAATATAGCTTTTAGTGCAGTCGAAGACTCGCGAGCTGAAGAGGAGTAGTGCGCACTTGTCAATACCTACCTACTACCAGTACCGGACTGCCACCAAGAAAAATTTACAGGGTCATTTTGCCGTTTCTTAACGGAATGGTATGGAATAAATTTCAGGAAAGCATGCACTTCCAATTGGCTGCAAATATACTCAACCTTGCTAAGAAATAGGATTGTGAAAGTTATGCACGGGTAGTATTATTCCGATGCTTGCAAGTTTGTCCTCCCATTTAGCCTCACAGGCACTGGCCTTTTTTGCGATGCTTATGATGATGCTGTACCAAGAGAGTTTGTGGGTCAGCAAGCCACGTTTTGCTTTGGCCTCTTCTCTTTCTCCACCAACGGGCTCTGCCGAACCGAAGGCGCAAGAACTTAAGAAGTAAGTTCTCCACTGCCCGCAAAAGAAGCATCTCAAGAACGTCATCTTGGCCTACAAACAACATTCTATTAAAGTGGGGAGAACAGTTGAGGAAAAGGTTTGATATAAAGGGCATATAAAAAAGGTATCCTGAGAGGCTGGAGATTTGGGAGATGAGGTTTGTAATAATGGGGGATACAATTAGTAACGTACATGTAACAGTACAGGCAAGGACGAGTAGGTATCTGGCGTGACAACACACCAGACCAAATATTCTTATAATTTAGCTCACTGTTTACAGCACATCCACATGTAACAATTCTGCGGAGCACAAATAACCTTATTTTAGTTGTCCTCATACAGACACGAACGAAGTTCAAATTGGTACACCCTCTTAACGCCAAATCTCCAAGTGTAATCAATTATATGTATGTTCAATCTATGTGCACATCTCAACAATCAGATAGTCTTCTGCCTGATCCAACTCTCCCTAGTCCTCCCCTCATGCGGCGATAAAGCCCTACTAAAAACGGTCCGTGGACTTCTCTTTTCCCGCACTTTCCTTCCAATCAACTTAGCAAAAGGGCCACCCTTACGACTTAACTCTCCAAACCCGCCCTCCTCAACTATTTTCCCACCTTCCAACATGACTACTCGTTCTGCAATCCGCATCATATCCACGCTATGGGTGATCATCACAACGGCAATTCCACCTTGACGTTTTAGTCGCCGAATGGTATCCCTTATGATCTCTGCGGATTCTAAATCGAGGGCACTAGTCGCTTCGTCGAGAACTAGAAGCTTTGGACGTCGAATAAGCGCTCTTGCTATGGCGACTCGTTGTGCTTGACCACCACTGAGCCCTTGACCACCTTCGCCGATGAGTGTATCATAGCCCGACGGCAAGGATATGATATACTCGTGGATCCCGGCTTCGGCAGCAGCGGCCATAATGTTTTCGTAGCTGCCCAGGGATGAACCTTCTGGGAGGCCGTAGGTGATATTTTGGGCAATGGTTGCTGGAAAGAGGGTTGGATTTTGGGAGACGATGGAGATCTGATTGCGGAGGTTTTGTATGTTGCATGAGAGGATGGAGAAGTGGTTGAAGGTTAGAGGAAGTGTTGGGCGATGTGGGGAGATGTCCGGTGGGTAGAGGCCGAGTAAAATAGAGGCGATAGTGGACTTCCCACTACCTGATGGCCCGACGATGGCGGTGCAGGAGCCAGCGTCGAATGTGAGGGATATTTTGTCGAGGGTGCGGGTGTGAGGCCTATCTGGGTAGGTAAATGATAGAGAATTGAGCTGGATTGGAAAGATAGATGCGAGACGTTGCGTTCCATAAACTTCGTGAGATGCTCGGCGAGGCATGTTTGCGAGGTAGAGGATATGCGTAGCGGTTGCCCGTGAAGAGCTTATTTGAGGTATGAGGGTTAGCAGTGCCCCAGCATTGGAAATACCAAACAGTAACAAGTTGACAACTTGGAAACAGTCAGGTAAACTTATACGGCCGTTGGTGACTATAACAGTTCCAGCATAGAAGACGAGTGCTACGATAAATAGGCTCACGGCGTCTGACAACCCATAAAATAGCCCGGTGTATATGGCTCGTGAAATTCCAACTCGATATGTCTCATATATAGCTTTAGTGTGCTTTTTCTTGAAGTAGTCTTCTAAAGTCAGAGCCCGCACAACTCTGATGTTAGAAAAGGTTTCAGTGAAGATATTTGTGGCACGCTCCGATGCCTTATTACATTTTGTCTCCCATTCATTGCTTATCAGATGGAAGCCGCGTGTCACGGCATAGAAGACGGGTGAGCAGGCTAGCGCTACGAGTGTGAGTTCCCAAGATATCATGAATGACCAAACGATCGAGATGCTTATCATACACACCACAGTGAACGCAATTCCAGCAAAGCGACCGACGAGATTACGCATCTCTTCAGCATTTCGATCCAGACATTCATTTAGACGAGCTGGGGAGTTCTGCTCTTTTGTAAACCACGCCTTTGGCTGGCAAAGTATTCTTTTCAAGGCTTCAACCCTCAAAGAGTTAACCCAAGCCTGCCCGCTGCGTTCCAAAGCATAATGAGTTGAGTAGGACGCTAAGCCATCAACCACAGCAATCGCTAATATAGAGAGCGCCCACTTTCGTGCTTCAGCAGTTTGGTTTTCGGTGATGTAGAAGACATTTAGAAGTTTGGCAAACACATACGAGAATGCAGGTGTCGCAGCAGCCACAAGGAACGCTCCAACGAAGCCAAGGATGAGAATAACTCTCCCCCTCAAATCAAGAGTTGGCCACACCGTACCAAGAATCATTCGTAATGATGCAAGCTTCTTTGAAGATTGGTCCTTCGGCTGATTGTCTTTGGTTTTGGTTTTGGTTTTGGTTCTTACTAGCTCAAGACTCGCCGGCTTTCCAAAGTTTTCAGGTGCCGTCTCAATAGGGTGGAGTATCTGGCGTCTTGGTAATGTCGTGCTCTGGGCTGGTATGCTATCTCTTCTTTCATCGAGTGCAAGTTCTTCAATCGCCGCTGCATTTGAACCTTTGCGTGAGAAGAACGATGGCCGTCTGAAAATGGGAAATTTGTCTTCCTCGGGAATGACCGGACTCGACCAAATGTTAGTGGCACGTAGATCATTCACCTGTAAGGAACCAATTCCTAGGGACAGGCGCTTATTGTTTAACGCCTTGTCAAAAGGACTCTCAGATTCAGCTCCACGTATTCCAAAGAACTTAGAAAGATAGCCAGAGTTTGGTGTCGCATTGGGGTCTAAAGACGATGTTGGTTCTTGATAAAAAGTTGGGTATGTTGGGGAGATTGGCGAAGTTGGCGAAGCCTCTCTTCTCGGCTCAATATTCTGTGGTAATTCCTCAGCACAATTTGAATCATCTGAATCAGAATCGCTGTCGGAGAGCAGGAACGATGCAAAAGTACCGTGAGCTTGCTCAACGAGCTTCTTTCGGTACCCTTCCTGCACAACCATCCCAGATTCCAAGACGTAGATATAATCATCAGCACCAATTTGCGTGATATCGTGCGTTATGACGATAGTCGTCCTTCCTTGCCGCCATTTTTTAATCTCTTCCATTACTAGTTTCCTGCTTGCATGATCAAGGGCGCTTGTTCCTTCATCGAGAATTAGAACTGGTGCATCTCGAAGTCGTCCTCTAGCAATAGAAACACGTTGCTGCTGCCCACCACTCAACGGCCTTGTGTTTGACCCAACTACAGTATCAACACCATTAGGCAGTTCACTAAGTGTTTCTTTCAGATTCGCTGTCTCGCATGCAAGCATGATACGGTCTCTCGGGACACTGTCGTGGTCTGGGTTCCCAAATGCTACATTCTTTAGTAATGTTTCGTTGAAGAGAACACTTTGCTGCTGGATTAAAGTGATATTGCTTCGAAGCCATCTCAACTCCAAGGTTGGAAGTGGATGGCCGTCAATCAAAATCTCACCAGATGATGGTTCATAATATTTCATAAGAAGGTTTCCCAGCGTACTCTTTCCAGAACCACTTCTCCCCACAATGAAAGTTGTCTCACCTGCTGGGAAGAAGAAGGTCGAGTTGATAAGCGAGGCCTGGTTCGGGTTGGAAGGATAACAAAAGGAGACCTGGGACTTGTCAGAACTATCCTTGTAATATGAGGGATTTAAACTGTACATTATTAACTTCTATATCACCATGACAATACTTTGGCTGTATAGATCCAGCCATCTTGGCAATCTTCTGGCCCTTTTGCATTTGGAGGAGAATAGATTTCAATGTCTCTCCAGCAGACATGCCCTTAACCAAGACTAGCCATTGCGGAAGAACAGTTTCAATAGCCACCAAAGCATTGATGGTTGCATAAAATGTTGTGAGGGTATGACCAGCGTCCATACCTTGTCTCACAAGCACAATGCCGTACCAGAATCCCTGTACAAAGATACCAACCATTACAAGCTTTATGATGCCAAACTGCAGGGCATTGCAGACGGCTTGCGTTAGGTAGTGTTCCGTAGCCTTCTTGATCGTGGAATAATACTGCCAGACTTCCTGGTCCTGACCATTGAAGGCTTTGACGGTGTCAATTTCTGTGACCGCTGTATTCGCGTACTTTGAGGCTTGGGTAAGCTCTCGTTTCTGTGCTTCAATCGCCGGGCCAAGTTTCATGGATATGAGGAATAATATAATTCCTGCCACTGGCATCACAGCCATTATTGCCAAAGTTAACTTCCAGGAAAAGTAGAATGCTGTTCCGAGAGACGCCAAAGCACCGATAGCATCTCCAAGGAGGAACCCGAGTGGCTGCGAGACAGCCAATTGTAGTTCCCTGATTTGCCTAAACATTTGTGAGTTGGCAAAAAAAACAAAGACAAAGAATTTTGGCATGGAGGTTATAGTACTTACGTTTGTATACGAACCAACAATGAACCCATCCCATCCTTGCGCAGGTCGTACCACCCCATCTCCTTCTCCAGTAGGCCACTGAACATTTTGTGACGCACACTCTTGGCTTGAAGCTCTCCAAAGACCATCCACGCAGAAAGAAACATCCCTTCGATAAGCCATGTTGCTGCGCCTGTGCCTGTTAAAACTGCACACCACTTTGAGATCTGATGCCGGGTTTCTGTTGCACTCAAAGAACCTGACCCATACTGTGTCAGGATAGAGAATATGTTTCCAAAGAAAATAGATGCAGCAGGTTTAAGGACTCCGCTTGCGACAGTTGTAGTCGCACAGTAAATGATCGCTGCTGCATGCTTTCGAGTCATAAAGAAGAACAACGAGCGCCATGAAGCCTTCAGGTCAATGTCGGTGTCCTCGATTGTAGATGGTGGCTCTCTTGAGGAATGTGGAGGAGTTCGCGGAAGCTGAAGCTCACCTGTGGACATTGGAATATAGAGGTCTCTCATATCCTCGAAGGTCGACGAGCCTTTGTTTGAAAGAAGTGCCATCACTGAGGCATTGAGAATTTCCACTACGGTTCAAGAAAGGCGAAACCATGAGATATAAAATTTTGACGGAGATGAAAGAACATTTTCGAAAAACACCCGCACAAGTATGTATCAGCCAACTAACAATAGTAAAGAAAACAATGGTTTTTCCAGATGCGGTAGTTGTTTCCATTTTGTCTCTTAGTATTGTTCTACGTTAGCGAAGAATCCTCTTTAGCGCTTTTAAATCAATGAAATATTCACCTTTATTCTCA
>JAJONI010001269.1:0-13391 GCA_022190145.1 Pezicula rhizophila
TATTCTTATTTAGATCAAAGTTCTTACAAAATCAACTCATTTCTTAACTTTGGACTACCTTAGAAGTATGTATCTACAGTAGCTTCACAACCTACCTAGTAGCATATATATATAACTTATATATATATCAAGTAAGATCTTACTACCTTAAGATTTTCAACCTCAGTCCTACCAGATCACACCATCAAAAACACTAACATCAAGTGGAGACCGTGGAGACTAGCTCTGGAGCTTAGTACTGTAAAGTAAGAACTATAATACCAACCAACGTTAAGACCAAGTCGGTGGAGATCGGCTGTATCCGCTATTATGGAGTCAGAGTGGATCTTCACAGTGCGAAAGTATCTAAGGTGGAGCTTTTCTCAGATCGGAAATGCTTCCTCGGTATCTATTTACTGCGTCCTAGATTGAAGTTAGAACGAGAGCTGCTCGCTTAACTTAAGAATTTATTCACTTATATCAAGTAGTAAACGACCAATCTTGAGATGAGAACCTTTTTGTTCCTTTAAAATATCTACGTAGTCTATTCGATGTAGCACTACAACGTATAATGAGTTGGAGCAAGAGCAAGGTATTGAATGTTATACCGAGCCCATATTGCTAACATTTTCATAAGCACCTCTGACAGCACAGTAATATTCCCACCATGAGTCTCAAGAGTCCACAAGCACACCCCACACACAAACAATAAACAAGCAAGACATCGAGTAGAGCAAAAAGCAACGCACTCCACACCACATTTAACGCAAGCGATGCAATAAATACTCATGCTGCAATGCCCACAAGTGTAAAAAGAGCAGGCCCCAAAATCAAATCAAGCCAGCCAACTTAAGCGCAGCTGGCATTGGTCCACCGGCCATTCCATCTAATGCAACGCACGCATGTTCCACCCAGCCACTCTAAACAATTACTCCTCACGCATAAAAATGCAGCAAAAGCAACACACTGATTCAATATACCGCCCAAGCAAACCCAGTCTAACAACCATACGTTGTTTATGTACGAATCATCAACCATAAATACTTTTCTTTGTGCAGACGCGAAACGAAGTCGACCCGAAATTTTGTTACTTTTCAAGGAATCAAAGTGGAATGCAAAGTCTAAAACCAAGAACAGAACGCCGATTGCAATGCTGAGAACCCGTCTAATTGTTTAAACTGTCGTGTTTTATCCCATGTTATTTCCTATCGCAGTGTGAATTCCTGCAATTGGAGAATCGACCTGTTTGTTGATCGGTTTGAAAAGTTGCGCCATGTCCAAGGTCAAATCTGTGACTCCATAGTCCTTGTCGATATCTGCAACACTGCCCAGCTCTTCGCCTCTCTTCGATGAGTCGGATACCACCCACGTTTTGACAGATTTGAGAATTGCCATAACCTGACAAAATCGTTTATCCGGCGCCATTTGCCATTCTCCAGGCTTCGCATTTTTCAGTAAGCATTTTCCCAGCCAGAAGAAGTGAACTCCATCGCGACAAAAACCAAAGCGGCGGTATGAAGTCGAAGAAGGAGGATATTGCGACACCATATCGTCATCCCATGCTTTCTTCCACTTATCAAATGCATTGTGCGTACTTCTGATGAGCTGTTGTGCTTGAAAGTTCTCGACCGGTGTAGCTCGTCCACTTGAGGTAACACTAGGAGCACCGCTGCTGGGATCCACTCCTCGGGTAACCCAATCGTTGCTAGCAATTGGTGTACTGACCGCACTAGATGGAAAAGCCAGCGCTTGACCGTTGATGGGTGCTCCTTCAAGTCCTATCTGCTTCTGAGCGGTCCAGAGCTGGATATGAAGTGCGTGAACCAAGATGAATTTAGAGTATAAGTTCGTCGTCCCTGGCTGGAGATCATAGACCTGGTGCATTAGAGCCTTTAGTGCGGAGTGCATCTCTGGTTGTCTTGGTCTACGACTACCTTCGGGGTTCTTGTCTCGAGCAGCGACTGGTCCATGGAGGCCGAGGGCATCCGCACAGTGTGATGAGGTTCGTGCGTCCCAAGCTGCATCGTCTGCTGGAAGTGGAACACGGATCTCCAAGGTCTCAAATCTTGGTGGGATGTTGAAGTAGAGAACCATGGCGGCATCAGTAAGGAAAATCATGTAGACCAGTCTCGACCGTCTCTCTTGTTCAATCCATGATTTCCAGTCGAAGTGCGCTGGATCGAAGTTCTCGACGGAAACATTGGCTTGATGTAAAATGCTGAAGGGTGACGAAGTTGTCGGTTGGGTTAACCCAGCTCTCCGTGCAAGTGCGATTATCAACGGGAATTGTCGGCGAGCGTTTTCACGCTGGAAGGGAGTGCCGTGCCAAATGAAGATTACATTTATCATCACGATAGCTTGGATTTGTTCCAATTCAGCCTTAGTAGCTCCAATGACCTGGTTACTATACTGGTCCCCGTTTTGTTCACGAGATATGATTGCAAAGACTTGGGAAGTTCGTTCTATGCATGCTTTTGCTAGCTCCATCATATCTCGTACTTGCGAGGATGCCATACGATCGGAGTAAATGGCACCAATACAGACCATTGCCAGAAGCAGGCCTTCATAAGCTTCCACAATCTTGAACGTGGGCATGTGGATTAGTGGGAAATGACCTTGGAAATTGGTAAAACACTCGAGATAATGTTTAATGTTATCTGGTGAGAGATTCTTTCGGATCTCAATGCTGTTTGAACTAATCTGGTTGTTTGGGGGAAACGCAAAATTTATCATGTTATTGGAGAGTTGCTGGAGGGGGTCGCCTGACGAACCCACATTCCAGGTTGGAGGAAAGTCAGTAATACTACCATTCAGGCCAGGCGCGGCGCCCGGATAAACGTTTGTAAAAAGTCCCTGTGGTTGAGCAGCGTTTGGTTCGGTTTTGATAGAGAATGACTCTTGCTTGATTGCAAATGGCTCTTGCTTCATTGCCATTTGCCCGTTCGATATGTTCTGATTGTTGGAATTGCTATAAGGCATGTTGTAGCCATCTTGAGTGCCAGCTGGGAACATTTGTGCCCAGTCTAGACTAGGGTGTTGTGGGGGAGCTGCTGCTCCGCCGAAGACTGCTCTGCGCACTTCAATGTTAGAGATGTGCTCTGCTGACTGTGGATTTGTAGTGCCGTTACCGTGGGCTGAGTAGTCGTAGCTTTGGCTGTACGAATGGCCATTCTGATTCGGCAAGCTGTATGCTAACTGCCCAGGCATGCCAGATGACATGGAACTTGGCATCGGAGCTCCCCGATGACTCGGATCAAAACTTGGTCGGCCTGAACCAGGCGCGCCAGGACCGGCCATGTTTCCGTCCATGCCTGCTCCATTGCTGAGCCGCTTCATGCTGTTCGTTCTCGAAAGTGCTGCACTAGCTTCTGCGTCGGTCATGCTAGAGCCCGCGTCGGGAAATCGTCCGTCTGGGATGATGCCAAAGTTATGTTGCATGCCATCATTTGACATATTGGGGATACCGTTCATGCTGTTCATGTTGGGCATACCGGGATCCTCGTTCTGTTGTGGCAATAACGAAGATGTGGCGTTCTTGTGCGGACCTGGGTGAGATTTTTTCAAGTGTGCTTGAGCGTGTGACAAGTGGCTTGCACCTGTAGGATTTCCACGACGAATGGAGCATTTTTGGAAATGACGCTTGAGAATATCACTTCGGGAAAAGGTATCGCGGCAAAGTACACACATATACGGACGGTCTCCAGTATCTAGAATTTCCGTTAGAAACGCGTGTAGCAAACAAACTTAACCTTGGAGCTTACGTCTGAGCAAATGGCGCTTTAAGTGCTTAGCATGAAGATATGTCTTAGTGCAATGAGGGCAGGGGAATTTTCCATCAGCATCCTTGGCAGGTATGGTCGCGTTCTTTGCGCCAGTTCCTGTTTGCGTCACAGCCGGCCTTCCAGGAGCACTTGGTAATATTCCTCTCCGGCCTTGAGATCCTACAACATGAGTTGGCTGCTCTTGTGGTTCTGGGAACATTGATTGTCCAAGCATCTGATTCTGGCCACCATAATGGGGAGAGTTCAAACCAGGCTGCATGTGCATTCCCCCAGATGGCATGGGTCTTAAAGGTTGATTTCCAATTCTGTTTTGTATCGGCGCAGGAGCCAGCGCAACATGAGATGTCGCGACTGAAGATTGCGGCATAGGAGGACCAGAAGTACGGTATGTTTGTTGTTGTTGTTGCTGCTGTTGATAGTTATTGCCCATGCCATTTCCAACAGGCATCATCTGGTATTGCCCTCTTTGCGCACCCATCTGAGAGAAGTTGCCTGCCATGTTCGCCGACCCAGGAGTATTAGGGGTGGCGGGAGTGCGTGGAGAATGTTGCGCACTACCGTACATGTGGTTCGGCATGGCGACAGCATGTTGGGGTTGGAGGGGTGGGAGCGTCGTGTGTGGCGGACCGTTTTGCAGTGCTTGGGGTGATATTCCGGGGAGGGACCCATATGGAGAATTGTTCCCAGTGTTTAAACCATTCGGATGGTAATGGGAATTGTCCATTCTCAGAGGAAGGTTCTTTTTGATCGTGGGTCTTGCTTGTGGGTTCCAGTTCCTTAAGAGTTGATTTCGTGAGCGTCTGCATATGAAGCCCTAGGTCGTAGGCGTTGGATTTTTTTCCCCCCTAGCTTCGCGTCCGCCAACAACGATCAACAACGGTTTCTTGTTAAACCACGCGAAAGTCTTCGACCACAGTTTCCTTTGAAACACAAGTTGCAATGCTTCGCCTTGTATCAACGCGGTGCGCAGTGTCGTTGCTAACGCGCCCAGCTGCCTTTCCTCCTGCTGCTGCTTCAACCCGCGATGTCCCGAGTCCAAGTAGCACGTCGAGGTCTTGCTGGAGGCGGTCTGTCTGTGGTCTGTCTGTTAGTAGTCTGGATCAACCTCTATCTACACAATGAAAGTGTATATAGAATTGAGGCTGAAGGTAAAGGTTGTTGTTGTGGGAAGTAAAGTGGAGCCTCGAGGTTCTTTTATCCGTCCAAAAGGTTGGCGGAAAATAAACGCGATGGGTGGAGACGTAGGTGAATTTGGTGGTTGCGGATCGATTTCCAGGGTCGGATCAGACGTTGCAAGTCCACTAATGCTGCCGGTCCTCAATCGCGGTGTAATTTTTTTTTTGGGCGCTGAAGAGAAAGGCGATGGGCGGGCACAGGATACACTCAATGCCAACAGGCGCAATGTAGCTCTGAGAAAGGACGATGACAGAGTCTTCACCAGAGATTTCACAGAAGTGGAGGAAGGAGAGAAAGAGCGTTCGTTCGACGTAGTACTCCCACCACCGGTAGGCGTCGCCGCTTTTAAGGGGTACTTTTAAAAGCCGATATGGAAAATATTCGGTAGAGCAGCTTTTTTGAGAGTACCTTCGTACTGTCATTACTCAACACACGTCGAAAGACCGAGTACACCTGCACTGGATGGATGCATGACTTATGCAGGACTGAGAGGGACTTATTAGGAAGCCCGCTATGCCTCATTGAGCCGATAAATTATGATTATGATCAATTTCACCGAATTTCGAGCGTAGGCGACACGCTCTGGGTTATTGTCGTGTACCGCCAACGAGTCAAACGAGATGGGATGAGAGCTACTTTGCCGGCCGGCAAAGTAGGCAAGGGAGCGTGCTATTTTCTGCTCAAATCTCTGGAGCTTTGAAGCTTTGAACTAGGTGCTTTCGTACTTTTCGTACCTACTGTCTGTCTTTCTTGCCTACTTACCAAGGCGGCATCATCGCCGATGCTACCTCCGACTTCGTAAATAAAATAAATAAATACCCTCCATCTATTCAATCAATACGAGCCACAACGCAGAATCCTGATGCGCTCGTTGTCGAATAACCCAACTTCTCCGATGTCGAAACATGCTTCTACGTGTGCATTAATCTTTCTCGAAGAACTTTAGGTGTTGGAACAGGGAAGGCCACGCTGATCTCATACAGTTGTCCACGAACACCATGGTGCCAAGCCTATCACTTGGGAATTGAAACCGAGAGACGCCGCTGGGCCGGGGCCTTCGGTGAGGCGATGGCTGCCAGGACGTCGTTGAACTGCACGAGTGGTTCAGGGTCGAGAAGTCAACGGTTTTGCTGGCCAATCATGCCGATACAGCGCAGAATATTGTATGTAGACGCGCCGGAGATCAATCACATCAGTGTTCAAGGCTCTCTGCAAAGTTGCACCATTTCAGTCGACACTAGCAAGAGAATTGTACCATGGTTCGATTTTCTCTTGTCTCCCAGCTCAATTCCTGAACTATGTAACGTTCAAAGATTCACAATTTGCACGATTCATCTCAGTCGAGTCAAGGGACTCAAGGCAGACTAGCAAATTATTGCCACCACTGCCGTGAAGCGTTCCCGGATGACGCATGACAGACTCCAATGCGGTAAGTGTGCCGAGTGAAAATTTACGCAGATGCGAGGCCCGGCTTTCGATGGAAAGAAAGGCTGGCGGCGGCGAGGCTCGGACTGCTTCAGTAGCCTTTGAATCGTAAGAGATGGGGGCCAGGCAAGCTTATCAACATACGAAGTACTACAGTATACTGTAGTAGAGTGATAGTATATTTCAGTGTTACAACCTCTCAAGTCATGATATTGTCATCATGCCAGACGAGAAACAGGTACTAATTTAATTAGCGTGTCGTACAGTACTTGCTGATTCACACAATTATCCATCAACTTTGGACGTGCCTCTCGGGAATAAGAAGGGAAAGACATCTCATCCCCTTTCTGACCGATTATACCTGATTTTTTGATTTTTGAGTGTTGAATTTTTTTTTTTGGTTTTGGTTTTGGTTTTGGCTCAATTCTTGTTTGCTGCTTGCTCTTCTCAACAACCCTCAAGGAGCTCAAGAACAGTGTTTGTCTCATTAATTAAAGGCCAGCATTAATCATAGTTCTTCATAGCCGTCATGCCCAGGTCACAAGAATCAATGAGTGCGACTCGTGTCGGAGATTTTGTCCGCCCAAGGCTCAAGCAGCCTCTTGGACTCTCAGCCTTCAGTTTACCAAGACGTGTGATGGCCACTCAGTCTTCAAATCACAGTACATATCACCCTGAGGCTGGAACATGCCGAGCTTGTAGCGCTTTGTGGCCATTATTACTTAGTTATTAGTCAGAAATGATGAACCGCCACGAGGATAGGTTGGACTTATTTCCAGATGTGAACTGGCTGCTCCGGAAGAGTTGCGTGGCCATCTAGACCATCCTGCCTTGGGATCTTAAGGTTGCCGCTTGTTGCGTGAAAGCTTTCGCCCTAACTCGAAATATTCTCTTGTCGCCTGTTTCCCGTTATCGCTTCAAAAATTGAAAAAGAAGGTCGGGAGAGTCGATTTCGAAGCCCTCCCTCCCCCCTCCTCCCCCCCCCCGACGATCCTATCAAAAGCAAACTCGTCTCAACTTGCTTGGTTTGAGGGATTTCGTGCAGATCATTCATTCCTGATCCTCGATCGAATCGTTAAAGGCTTCATACCACTTCGTACCACTGTACCTTTCGCACTTGCTCTCGTGTTCCAAGCAGGATGATCAGAACAACGTCAAAGCGGCCTCGTTAAAAATGTGTCGACCAATTCGGTATGCCGGACCCGCCGTCGACTTTAGTTCCCCGACGGTCTCCAGATTCTGAATTTTGAAGAAACATTTTATTTTGATATTGCAGGAGGGCCATGACGACGAAACCACTTTCTATTCGTCACTCCACGATCTTGTCAGGGATGCAGTGTGTACGAAGGCACTGTATCCTGAACAGAAATGCTGGAAAACCAGGAGTTTGGGCCGTTTGGCATTGGAACCACGAGGTAATAAAAAATATGGACCAGCCTTCCGTCCATAAAACGTGATGGCCAGGGGCTTGCTTTCTGCTGGCTAGCTGGTACACTCAAGCGAGGCAGGGAGCGCAGTTTCCGCCCATATCTTCTTTAGCCTTGACAGGAATTAAAACAGCACCAGAACGTCTCAAGTATGCCTCGCCAATGACTCGTGTGAACACGCGTCTCTCGTGGGAGCTCTGAAAAGGGGGCAAGTATATGAAGGGCAGACAGTATTATCGATTATCGGATCACAGGTTAGCATTGATTATTCAAGATGGCAACGGCGAACCGCTGGCCCTCTTTTCCCCAAATACGCAGCTTCGAATTTGCTCTAGAAGCTGGAGCCTCTGTGGGTTTGAGGGAGTCCCATAATATCTTTATATCAACGACAGAGAGGTGAGCTTTGGACGCTTAGTGGTCCGACCCACCAGGACTTATGCTAGAATTGTGGAAAGTACCCACGAGAAGGCAAAAGGACTGCGAATTAACAGATAGCCAAGCGAAGAGATGGATGTTATTGGAGATGGGCTTTGTGTTGACTTTTTCCCTTACAGACCTTTTTTCTTTTCAGTTGCGGAAGTCTGTACTGTATTATGCATCATACGCCGGGTCGCCGAGGGCATTTGGTTGCTGGAATGACGCTGCACCAGAGAATAATCTCGGTTTGGCTTTCACTCTGGACCTTTGACCTCTAGGAAGTATTCAAGTATGACCTGTACTTCTATCTGAGTGGTTTCTCGTCGTTGGCAGCTGCAGTTGGATGAGACTGTTAGATGAGACTGTTAGGTTTCCAGCAAGGCGGCTGAGCTCTTGTATCTAATAATACCGTATTTCATTCTCACCATGAACGCCAAGGCTTGCGCCTTCACACACTACAATTTCTTGCGCCTCACAGCATTAGAGTAAGCCAATATAAGACTCCTGTCCGCAACATCGAAAGATTGCTCAAGTCTGCCCTTCAGCAAGCCAAAACCACTCGTTTTCTTTACTTTCTTTGTACTTTTTACTCGGTCATTCTTTTCCCTTCTGAAGCTTCTTGCCACCTGAGAGCCTCCTATCCCCCCAAAAACCTCTTTTCCAAAACTACATCCATCAAAGATCATGGATTTATGGGCTATCCTGTTATTGGCTCTCATAAGCGGTGCCATGGCAAATACCGATCTGACATCATCCGAGATCAGTTCGCAAGCTGGTGCTAGTGTAATCTGGTACGTCGAATCGAACGGTGAGCTGTGTAACTTCTTGGATTGTGGAGGCGGCACAGCTCCACCGAAAACTACAAGTTGGTGTTGGAAAATCCTGACCTCCTAGGCCACGAAGACTGACTGATCCACACAGTTCCTGGATGCCCACTTTATTCAGGTACGGCAACCTATTCTCCAAGTTATCTTCCGGGCTTTAATGCTGGTGCTGTGGGCATTCCTGCAACTTCTACCAGCTTTGAAGCTGCTGCTACGACTGCTCCTTCCACCGTTATAATCACGGGATCCCTAGCGACAGAGACTAGATCGACTTTCGTCAGCTCTCCTAGCACAACCAAGTCTGCATCAACATCTTTCACTTTCCTCTCGGGCACCGTTTCTGAATCACGGCTCGACCTCCGCGTCCACGACTTTGAAACTAAGCACTTCCTCTACCTCAACAGGAACAGCCGCTACAGCTTCCAGCACCGGTAATATTGGTGCAACTTCGTCAATGAACGTACTCACCCCGAGCCTCATTGGAGCTGTGGCTGCAGGTTTCTCTTTCTTTCTATGATCACCCCATCGATATATCCATCGACTGCAGACACTATGACTTGCAGAATGCCCAGGAGGTCTAGCAAGTAAAAGATAATTCTTGCTGCAGATTTTGCGGCTGCATGGCTTGCAGTCACGATTCGAAAAACCTACAGAACGGAGATGACCAGCCAAAGCATTGGGAAGCATAATTGGTGAAATTGGGAAAATAAAGCAGCCTGTGGACCACGAAGATGGAACTCGCTATTGGTTTTCTAGTATTGTTTAGCAAAAAAAAAAAAATCTAAACGACACGCGTTAATATAATTATAACCTTGGTCGAAGCCCGTGCAATGTGACATGTCTATATATAACTGCAATGAATATGTAAATACTACGAGGCCTAGAACTCGTGCGAGGAATACCAGCAGCAATATATCCATGTCGCTACTCTTATTGGGCGTGAGAGCTGTTGTTACTCAACCTCGCAACCGGAGGGCGGGGTTGCCTGTTTATTGGCTCACGACGCTTCTATTCGGGGAGGTGTTGGCTGCCCGAAGATGTTGAGGCGGTCGGGCTCCAAAGACGACATGCAACAAAAACAAAAAAGAATTTGCCTTGAGTCACGACGCCATCTTGAAATGGGTGGTGGCATACCTATCTCTCATTTTCTACTGTAACTCTTACAATAAGTCACAATAGTAGCGCTTAGCAGTACATATCCCGTTGTGCTTTTTAAAACTACTAGAACCCTCAACCTGTTTTACGACAATTCACGCATTTTGGAGAGCCACCCATGTCTTAAGTTTTTTCGTGCTTCTCTATGGCTCTAGATATATGTATAGTACATGAGTGACACACAAGCCATGTGACGTGCAAGCTTGTTCGAGCTCGCCGCTTGTGAGGTAAGGTAAGTTGCCTGACTTAGTCAAGTGAGTTATCTAAGTTAAGACTAGGCAATCTAAATCAAGCAAGTTGGCTATATTAAAATCAACAACTCACCTAAAGTAAATTACTGAAGTAGGTAAGTTACAGCACCAGGAGTGTCAGTATGGGTTATTCCACAGACACCGTTGTGCTGTTCTAGTTCTTTAGCATGACTAAACCAGGCTGAAAAGTTAACACGTTCGAATTTGCATGGAATGCATTTCTTTGAGTGCCTAGTCAGACTGTCAGAGGTAGGGCATATTTTGTCGGTTTAAACAGGAAAATTGATCTGCGCTTTCGAATCGAGGTACATGTTTCTGGAGAGGCTGAGTTAAGCCGTATGACTTTTCATATTTCGAGCAAGTCGGTGTGTTTCTACATCGGGATATGTGTCTCTGAAGGCTAGAGGCGAGCAGAACGTCTTTCTTCCATAATTCGGATAAGAAGATATTTGTCCACAGTTGGGTTCATGTTTTTAGGGGGTCCGAGGTGAAATAAATGAATTTTCAAAACGCGGATAAGACACTGAATAGCAAGTAAACACGGTTTCGTCTCATTCCCAGGAGTATTACCACCGTCATCTCGATATTTGAAGAAGCTAGAGCATTTTGAGCGGTTTATGTTGGATTATGTTACCTCAATACCCATGTGGAGAGGGTTGAAACACCTGAAAACGCCATGATTGTGTATAAGAGAGACTTCAAAGCTTCCTGTTATTTGTGAGTAGATGTTAACAGGAAGAGTGGGTTAGCCTAAGGGACGAGGATAGTCTCCCACTCCCAAGAGGATATGACTCCAGTGCCAACATAAATCGTCTATAGTCAGCTACATTTCGAATTTGTTGGGTTTATCTCGATGGCTTTTGTATAGATAAGAGCCACTTCTTCACGAAGCGAGTGAAGAAAGAATTGTATAGTTGGTCCGGGTTCACTGGTTCTCTATTTAGCAAATGCTCTAGAGGACATATCTTCTGGATTCTCCATATGCGTCTTAAGCCACAAATAGATTTGACGGCAATTTATACGGTGGTACTTAGGGTCGAGCCCCTTGTTGTGATAGTCTTCTCTTCTATATTTAAGATACATCTCATCTGGATCATTGGCGATCCAGTATTTGTCAGGCTCATCCCGAGTGAGCTGTCGCAATCCTCGAATGCTTGGAACGCACTCACTCTCTCAATCATCCTCAACATCTTACCCGAGAGTGATGATTGACAACTGAATTTTGGTGTCTGGATGTAAACTCAGATTTCTAAAGTTGTCGTCTTCATAAACCAAAGAATTCTTGCCTTTAGGAATTGAAGAGTTTGCGAAGTCGGCCTTCCTAAGTAAACTACCTGCAAAAAGCAGCTCGGGCCTAAAGGTAAAACAGAGCTGTGAGACCGCGACGAGGTTGAGATGCAAGCGTGTTTAGGGAAGTGTGGGAAGGAGTAGGTCGATAGCGCAGTCCCCTTTGTCCATTATACAGTTTGGACTGGTCAAAGTCAAAGATCGAGTTATATGGGTGGTTGTAATGAGAGATTTTTGGGCCAGGGAACTTCAATTCTTGCTGTTTGAGAGGTTCATCTAACTAGTCCTAAAGTCTGTTATTCAGGCCTTGTGCCCACTCTGCGGCCTCCATGGTCTCAAGCATATTCGGAGTGGTGAGAGCTCTCTTTTACTGTAATAGAACCTGAGCCATGAGGGTCACCGACCGCAGGTCTAGGAATCATTAAAAGCAGACCGTCTAAAGTAGATATAATTCTAAAAATATCGTTGAACCTTGCAATAAATTTCCGTGACTCAGCGGTAGAGTCGTGACTGAATTGAAGATTGGAATTGTACACTGTTGCTGAACCAGTTTTGCTGTAGAGTAGGACCCAGTGCATGTTGCTTGGATTCAGGATAAAAACAGCTTCTCGATCAAGGCCATAGTGAAGGCTCTATTCTGTACAGAATAGTAACAAACATAGGGCTAGACATCCCATGATCGCTAAGGGTCGGTCTCCAGTATGCGGGCCTCATCGAGTAACATGCAAATTTCGGCTTACATAACGTCTCCAGTCCAGCGTTGCAACCCAGTCATCTCAAAATGTACCAATGATTTTGAAGGTAGGTTGACATTGTAACCTTCCATAGCAAAGCCATTACACTCCAGCATTACAATTGGGCGGCCATTTGGTCTTGATACAACATTAGCTATTGCGTGGTGCTGAGAATGATTGGCAGTGTTCTGAGAGCGAGAGCAAGAGCGTAAAATATGTATTCTGGGGCTCGAATATTAACGAGTAGCAATCAGAGATGAATTACTATGAATATTGACGAGCAGCAATCGGGATGCTACGTAGAGGTGTTAAGTGATTGATACTGTACTATAACCGAGTTCGGAAAGCAACATTAGCCTCGCTTAGCTAGGTCACAGTGTACGACTTCCCATAAGGAAGTTGCTTCCTAGACGGCTGCATTACTAGCATACCGAGCATTTTACTAATAATTCTCTAACCTCTAAGGTTTGGCAATGCGATACAACATCCTTGGAGGAACCAACGGTCGCGAGATTGAAAACTACCTCCGCACTTGGTGGCTGTTTGACAAGACCTAAGATCTCATCTAGCTATGTGAGCGACTTGAGGCCATCAAGGGACCCGAACTCACTAAAGCCTGAACTCCAGAGCAGAGGGAGCTAGACTGGACCAAGAGGAAAAGCTGGTTACAGGCAAGAGAAATCAATCTATGAACAAAGACCATAAAACTATTCTGCGGGAGGATGGTGAACCCCTAGCAGTAAATTGTGTCCGTCAGTAGGTTTTATATGACTACAGATACTGTTATCTCTGATATTCCGTGGTTGTAGGGTGAGGTGTGTTATCCAAGTGAGTTTATGTCCGAATCTTAACCAGAATTGAAATACAACGAAGTTATAACACTATGGCTGCTCGAGTGTGAATATAATATCATTGGTGTGGAAAGACAGTAGAT
>JAJONI010001270.1:0-13381 GCA_022190145.1 Pezicula rhizophila
AAAAACAAAAAAAAAGGTCAGTAATAGCATCGCTGAGAAGATTATTTGCATTTTAGGTGCTATTTTTAGATCCCCTCTTCTTTCCCTATTCCAGTCAACTTTACATTAGTCCACAACTCATTACACTAGTTCACTTTCGCACAATTGAGATTCTTAATCAGTTTGACACAGCTTCCCGAAAAAGAGAGATCATTTAGACTGAATAGTTGGGTATCCAATTCCTCAGGGGTTCTTTCCAGGCCAGACACGTCTAGGTTATGTCTATCAATGTTTTCTACTAGTTCAGCCTTCAAAACTGGGATGGCTAAGAGCGCTGGGGGAACCATGCTGTGTTGACAAGTTTGTAGTTTGGGAGGGCCAGTGAAAATCTTGGTCTGATGGTTATTGTTCTATAATAGTACGTGATAGGATGTAATGTAATTTTATATTAGTTTAATTGTGGTACCATGTAGCTTGAAGTTGCAATGTCTGCAATAATATAAAATGTTTAGTTTGTACAAGCGAGTCGTGAACAAGGTTCTTTATCTTTGAGGTATTGCAGTGGTATGGACTGGACGGGAGTTTTGGACTGGAATAGTTTTTGTTATTAACAGCACAAAGAAGTCTATTTCTTGATACGCATGTGACTCCATTGAGTCACATGTCGCTGAAAAATTTAATAGATTACTTAGGACCTGGGAGAGTGATAGCTAGTATACAACAGCGAGATATAGTTTGAAGATTTCAGGAATTCTTTTCTCAAAGCCTGCTCCTCGGTCATCTTGAGTTGACGATACACAAAAGATAGCATCCCTCTTCAATTGCAACGAAGATACGCAGGTATCTAAGCTTGAAAAGGAAGTTGGTGAAACTATTTCTGACAAGACTGATATAAAAACTACGCTCCATAATGCGGAGCACTTGGATTTGTAGTCCTAGTGTAAAAGGTTTGAGACTGAGAAGGCCAAAAGAATTCTGATGGAAAGCTAGAACTTAGCGTAGTACATCTGGAGACTATCTTTCTCCCCCACCTCCTCTCTCCCCTTCTCCTTATAGTGCGAGCAGCAAAATAATTCAGAACAACAATCTATTCCAACAGCGGCTACGAAACTCTAACCTTCAACTTTGAAACAACATGGCTTCATTTTTCAGCAAATTCACAGGCGCAACAGCATTGCCAATCAGAAAACGAGAATGCAAGATAGCTTTCGCTAGCTGTGGTCTAGCAATGGTTTATAATGGGCCCTATAAATGTTACCAGGAACACCGAATACTCCAAACGTCCTTGGGACAAATGATAGCATTGAAAACCTGTCTTGAGAAGAACCACAATATAGCCCGCCTGGCAATGTACGACATGTGGCATCTTGGGGGAATTCCGACAAGCGCCATTAAGAAGGATGGTGATGTCAACAAGCTTCTTTGCATTTAAGAGCTAGAATAGATTCAAAGTAATGCTCAAACTGCGTTACAAAGGGTATACGAGGCCGAGGATGAAATGCAAGTTGATCAGGAGCTGGCGGATCGTCGAGGCTTTTTATCTGGATATCTGTTTCGCATAGTCAAATGGTGGGAAACAAGAAGGGAGGAAATAACAAGGGATACTGAGAAGGTGAAGGAGATGGTGAAGGAGTTGAAGGAGAAGTTAGTGTTAACCAATGAGAGTGTTGCAAATGTTGAGGAAATGATGGCCATTATTGAGGAAGAGAAAGGAAATTGATATGTTACCGTCGAAATCGTGTTCAAGGGACTAATAATACGTCTTAGATATAGCAATAATATATTCTGGACTCTATTTAGAAATTGGATGAAGGTTTTTGGTTGCGATTGCGAGCACTTCTTAGTTGGCATAGTACCCATTTTCAATTTTATCGTATTTTCACTTCAAAGAATAAAGGAATTCTGTAAATCATATTACCTAAAACTGCACATGCTCCTCTTATTCAATATATCAACTAAATATTTACCTCCTTATTCAGCTTAGTTTCTTTTTCACTGTTGAAATATAGTTAAGTTAAAATACTGAGGACTCGAAAAGTGGTAATATATCGACTAACATACTACCGCGAAATCCTCTTGTAGGCGTATGGATTGACTGCTCTGCCTCCCCCAGTTAGCTAAAAGGAAATTGGATTTCATGCCATTTGATACTTATTCTCACAGCCTAATTTCCAATTCCTGGAACAGCTCAATGCTGCAACCTCGCCCCAGTCTCCATCTTGCTTCCAGTCAACCTACTTCAAAGCCAGGTTATCCAGGTAGCCCGTTAAATTTATATATTTCCTCAACATCAAACCGGCAAATCCCACTCATAGGCAAAGTTCTTGCTTGGCAAGAATCTCTTGCATGAACGGCAATGGATGTATCCAGGCCTAAACCAGGTCTCAAGAAGCTCAAATGCGCGAACTGATATATACTAAGAGCCACGAGCACCGATATGTTCATATTCCTTGATATTAATAACTTAATTCTGATATATAGAATGATGTATGTCGTAGAACCTTTTGCATGTAAGCCCGAGAACTACGGAGGATGGTACTTCGAGGTAGCTCAAGATCGCATTTACCATTTCTGGCGGTCTTCCAGCACGACAACTTGTGTATGAAAGCGATAGTGCTCAGCAAAAGCCTTCATGTACACATGCACAAAACTCTGATGGTGGCCGCTGAAATACATCCGACCACACAATAAGCTGGAGAAGGAAGATACCGATAGTCTGAACGATGCTCCATTCATCCGTAACATAACTGTCAAATTCACGTCTTCTTTAGTTTTAATTGCATAAATAGTTTTATCGCAGCTGAATAATATCCATACTTGTCAGTAGCCTAAAGCATGAGCGAGAGGAGGGTTCTATCTAGAATAATGTTTGATTTTCAAGTCTGAGTTATGACTTAACCTCGCCAAAGTATTGGCCCTCAATGGACTTGATATATCTCCTGTATGTAAACCAAACTTAGGTCTAATACAGAAGTGCTCTATCGATCATTACGCAATTTGATGTCTATTTTACCCTGCCACCTGATAATTTAATGGCTGTTCACCAACGTCGTTGCGCAATTTGCGTGCAGTCAGGGTATGGTTACCCCAACACTCATTTAAGCGAGCTCTGGGGTATTGAGTGAGATCACCATCACTGAGTGGACACAGGACGTTGTTCTACTTGTATAAACGCTTCATTGTGAACTAGCCCAGTCTCATTTAGAGTTATTCGCAGTGTCAAGTCTAGGTGGAAGTTTTGCGTCTCAAAAATGTTCACTGAAGATACGAGGCAAAGGGTGGCATTTGCCTTCTTCTCTTACTTGTGGTATGTTATTTGTTTATTAACTTAACCACGGAAACACCGGTTCCAGGAAATTTTGACAGAGAGTTATGCTAAGTTAGAACTCGCATACATATGAGAATTGAATTCCAAATCTTTCCCATTCTTGCATAAAGATTGGTCCTAACAGATCTGATAATCTAATACCAAAAGTTTTTCTCAGCCTTCCACTCTTGTAGTCCTACAAGCCAAGTTTATTTTTATACACCTGCCCGTAATATAAACTTGAAGGTAACATTACTCCTTCGATTTTCGTGGCTCTGTAAAGAAATTAGGTTGAGCGTCACGGGAATCGCTCATCACCCAGACTTCCCCCCCGCCTTTCGAGTTCCCATCCACGATTTTGCGTTGACTGTCAGGAGTTCCAGCATGTGTTCGTGAAGTGTTGCTTACACTATCTCCAGCAATGGTCCTCTCATCTAGTTCATGGAAGTCGTGAGTTTCTGATCGCAATTTCTTCTCGATCTTGAAGGATCGCTTCTGCCATATACCAGATCCACTTGGTGTTGCATTCACGCTGCTCGTGTTGATCGTGCTTCGGAAAACTGTCGGGAAAATATAACCAAGCAAATATCTGATCGCAGGCATGCAGGCACATATAATCGCGACCTCCGATTCGATTGCTGACCAGTAAGTCGCAGGCGTGTAATCAACTGATCGAATTAGATGTGTATGATTAAGGGGCAGGGCCAACTTACGGGTAGGGTTACTAGAGTCTGCGAACTTTACAAGTCCTTGTAGCCGAATAATACTTGTGATAGAAACACTGCAAATAGACTTCCATCAGCACAAGTGCATGCCGTACGAGGTCGTACAACTTACAATAGCCCGACACTGAACATAAGAAATAATTGAAACTTCTTCCTCGTTGAACACTGTAATTTATACAACTCCGGCATAGGAAGGGCCAATATAGCAAAATCTTGTACAATATTCACCCCAGCACTTGCAAAAGTTTGCGTATTAATGTTCCTACATGTGCCAACGGAGACTCCATCCCATTTTGTCCAGGCGTAGGAGATGGGGCTACACTGTGTAATAGTGAGTATAACGACAATGATCCCAAAAGCAGTAATTAGGGAGCCGAGAACCCAAACAGCTATTTTGAACTGGCGGCTGGGAAAGATACGTCGGAGGAAGATAAGAAGCGAAATCTTCGTTATTGCTAAGATGGCAAGGTATAGTGCCTCATCTATGAGGTAGTACTGCAAGATACTATTTTAATCTTTATTCCAGATTCACGAGAGACCGTGTTTACCTTGAATATCGTATTTACGTTCTCTAGTGGAATGTCCCATAGATTTGCCCCAAATCCCATATCATATACTACCAGGCATGGTCAGTGGGTTATCACAGTGGTGGCGGTTTTGTGAAGTTACGAGACATACTAATGATAGCAAGCACAAGGTACGGAATATTAATGGCCTGAAGTAATTAGTTTTGTTTATGTGACGCCTTGGCCTCGCCACTTACTGCCGCCAGAACAATAACCCAATCATCTGCATTAAAGCTCTGCGCGATTTGGACTTTCACCCAGATGCGAACGAGCACTACGACTTCAGCGGTGATGCAGAATACGTATGCAATGGTCTTGAGGACGGTCTGATAGTTTTTGACAGGTGTACCGCAACTCAACTCGTTGATTTTAGCAACCTCTAAATGGTACTGTCAGCAACCCAAAATGCTACTGGCTCGGAAACTTTGATGAAGAGATGTTCGTACTCAAAGAATCTGTCACGTTGCAAGTTGTAGCTGCACAGTATGCTGCAGCAGTAGCCAGCTCGACATTTGTACAAATACATGTCGCGTTCGTTAAGCTACAGGTGGATTGTTCAACGGCGGTGAGGGTGCATTGTAACTATTCATAAAAGTTTAGCTATATTTCGTGCAGCACGTCTAGGACGGAACCTACCCCACACACTGGAAGCTCAGATGCATATTTTTCAAATTGAGCCTCAGTGATACTAACGAGCACCCCAATGAAGAGGAACACAGTCCTAAATAATTTCATCTTGGCTATGAAACCCAAAGTATTCTAAGTCTACAAGGACATCAATGATACAGAAGAGAAGCACACCGAGAAGGAATGTAGAGAAAGAGTAGATTGGTATAGTTTTGCAGTAAGTGAAAGCTAGATATTTTGTGCAGACTGAGTCCTTATGGTTAATTATTGTGCTAATATTGTGTAAAAACCTTGATTGAACTCTCCATGCCCATCGGACACTGAGATTTAGATCTACACTCATACCTACGGAACTGCCAAAAATCCAACTTTTTCTAGTTATCACCGAAGGGCGAAATGTACCTAAAGATTTCCTGCAGACGGAAGTTTCCTCTGCTTCATCACTTATGATCTTTACGGTGGGGATTATAGGAAAGGGTTACACCTAATGATGGCCTTTGGGTAAGATTTTCTAGAACTTAATGTACGATACGGAGTATCTGACCAAGTGCCGTACGTATTAGTAACATCTCGACTCTGCGAAACCTCCCTCTCAGAACTGTATTGTCCTGAATGCCTTGACTCACTAAAGTTCATCCCAGGGCCACCCCCCTATGCGTTTCATCAATAAATCCCGTAGTTCTACCCAATGCTCACGCACAACCTTAATCTCCCTTCATAAAATGAATGCCGTGTACCTGGAGAAGATCGACAATGATAAACACTGGGACACGTTATCCTGGTTTGTAGATTGCGGCTGTGGGCGGCTTCACTTCTGTACCTTGCCAGAAGTGGAGAGAGTCGTTGTTTGGGGCACAGCACTCGTAAGACCCTGGAAATCGTCGATTTTCCGCCTGCACAGCACGGACGTCTACTTGTTCGGCAGCTAAGCGGGTACTTACAGCCGGGTTATTTACGATCTCGCTTGACTTATGGTATTAAAATCGCTTGGCTTCATCATTCAAAGGCAGCGTTCGGCGCAAAAGGGTGCCCCAGACCAACCAACCCCTTATTGCTGGTCAAATATCGGTGAGCATGAGGAGGCGCACTAGTATGGGGAAAGAGCTTTGGGGATGCGTATAGGTGGGATTGTAGTGCATATCTTTTTCGTTTTCGTACAAAGTGGCTCCTTGACTTTGGCCAAACTCTTATAATTTGCTTCGTCCTCATTTGTACATCTTACCTTCTTAAGTGTTTTCTTTGCAGATCGCAACCACCGACTCAACTTCTACCACTGTCCTGTCAGTCTCATGTCCCTCATCCTTTCGAGAAGGCCTCCTGATCACAGGCCCAATGAAAAACCTCCGATTTCCATTGCAAATTATCAGCAAATTTCCGAATGTGCCTAGTTTTCTAAATTCCATGTGTTGGAACAACTGTGTAGAGTTACACACCTCGGTTTGAGGATAATGACGTTGATTCAGCCTATAAGAACTGCACTAAAGAGGTTTCGAGCTGCTTGATATAATATGTGCTTGAGACTTCATAAAATATCCTCTGTCACAACCTTGCACACTTGTTTCCCTTTTGTATTTGCGGAGAGGATTCATACTCCTTTCAGTTCTTAGTCACTCTTTAATGCAATGAAGATTTCTCAGAATTTCGCGTTTCTTTTTCTTTTACTGGAGGAGGTTTCTAATGTCAGAGGTCTTCCAGCCGGCAACTTGGACTCAACGGACGTCGTTCATGACCTTGAGAGTACCGTCAACAAGCCTCTAGGAGCAATTGCACCTGGTGTCGGTTTAAAGGAGAGAGATTCACCTCTTGAGGCAGTTGGCGATTTGATTGATGCTATCAGCCCGACAGTTGATGATCTCATGATCCATATCCCCATCGATCGCCGCGATTCTTCCAGCGTAGTTGACAAAGAAGTTGAAAATCTCGCCCAGTTGGAAGGACTCGCCAAGCAATTCAAGAAGAGTGTCAATTTGGATGCTCCTGTTGCTCTTGATGCTTTTAGGAAAATTACCACGACGGGCGCCGATGCACAGGACGTTGCTGGTCACAGCATCCCAAGCGACCTTGTGGGATCGCTTGCTAGCAAAGCTCGTTCACTTATTGAAACTGCGCATGGGACAACCAAGGTGACTGAATCGTTGACTGAAGAGCTTCCAGTGATAGGAAAGGAAAAGCGAGCAACTTTTAACGCTGATGCGCAACGCATTGATGGTGAGTGTATACAGAAGGAAAGGTTCTTAGAAGACAACTAAATGTAAATAGTCACCGGTTCTCACTCCTTCGTCGCGCCAGACTTTGAGAATGGAGACGTTCGTGGTCCTTGCCCAGGACTGAATGCCTTGGCTAATCATGGATACCTTCCACATAACGGAGTTGCTACTGTAAGTTTTGAGGCTTTTCCACATGGCGTCAAATACTGATACAACTGATAGATTGCCGAATACATTGTGGGCTGTAACACAGGTATGATTCTTCGTTCAACATGAAAACAGATATACTAAAGTTTGATAGTTTTTGGCATGGGTATCGACATATCAACCGTTCTTGCTGTCTATGGTACTGTAGAGGGTGGTAACCCGCTTTCTTTAACACCAGGTTTTTCAATGGGCGGCGAGTCTTCTGCTTCACAGAACCTTCTTGGAAACCTAGGAGGATTATTAGGTAGGGCTTTTCATCAGATAACGAAGTGTTTCTTACATTAACCGAAGATAGGAACTCCTCGAGGACTTTCTGGAACACATAACCAATACGAGGAGGATGCTTCTGGAACTCGAGGTGACCTGTACGATCCAATTGGGGACAACACGAACCTTAATATTTCATACTTTATGGACCTCTATAACATGCAGATCGATGCTGAGGAGCCCAATTACTCAATGGATATCCTGATCGCCCATAACCAGAGACGTTTTGAGCAGAGCGAGGCAACAAATCCGTATTTCTTTTATGGACCCTCTGCGGGACTGGTTGTTCGCAACGCCGCGTATGCCTTCACTGGCCGTCTGTTTGTCAATACTTCCGAGGAATACCCAGAAGGCATCATTAGTAGGGTCCCGCTTGAAATTTGTACTTGAAGAAATTTGTAGCCAGTCAGGCTAATTGATATGCGTAGACAAGGAGACACTGAAGAGCTTCTTTGCAGTATATGGCGACGAAGGTAATTTTACGTACAAGGCCGGCTGGGAACGCATTCCTGACATCTGGTATCGACGTCAAAGTGACTACACCTTCGTTTCGTACGGTTTGGACTTGGTTTCATGGGTCACCAAATTCCCCCGACTTTTAAGGTAGGCTCGCTTCACTCTAGCCCTAAGAGTTTGGATTGACAGGGCCTTGTATTGTAGTATTGGAGGTAACACTAACGGCGTGAACACATTCACGGGAATCGATATTGCAAATCTTACTGGAGGTCTTTTTAATACTGCGGACCTTCTCGAGGGAAACAACCTTCTCTGCTTTGGCTTCGAATTCATCAAGGAGTTCACCCCTAACAGTTTGTCATCGCTCTTCGCAACAATCACCAAGCCGCTCGAAATGGTTCTCGATATCCTGGACAGCACTCTCTTATCACTTGACTGTCCTGCATTTAAGGATTTGGGCGTCAACGGCACTGATTTTACTGAATACTTGAAGGCAACTTATCCGGGTGTCGCCAAGAGTGGAGGTGCCATGTAGGTAAGCCAGCAACCGTATATTTCGTGCGCAATGCGCGCATTCAGGCTCTGCGCATTATGTATGATTTAGGAGGTCCACATACCTATATAATGCCCTGTGCCTGTGTTTGATGCGCTGGATGTGAATATGGGCACGATTCTGTGGGCGGGATGACTGTTGGGTTTTGGATGCAAACCATTTTTTACTTGACAGCTACATTTTATTGATAATTTGTCTACTTGAGGACACCCTTTGTGTTGTTGTTTTTCGCCCACTTTTTCCAGCATTATCATTCATTCAGCTTGTCAAACTCTGGTCTAGATGTCGTCCGACATGGTTGGCCTTTGCTTTTCAGGAAAAACAGCGTAATTTCCATTGCATGATGCTGTACTGAAATGGACATTGCGCCGATGCGCTGGTGGATCATCCCCATATGGTACTGCAGATCGTACCGGAAACAGCCATTTCAACGTCTCGAGCTATTAGGGTTCATTGGGGAAAACGGGCACACGGCATTAGCTGTTAGTGAAATATACCGGCTCAGCTAATGGTCGGTGCTCATAACCTTAAGTTGGTGTTCTTTGGCAGGCTGTCATGTCCGACTAAGTATTTTGGGATATATAAGTGTATAACATTGTTTCCGGTAGGACGATATGGATTGCAGAAAAGCAAGAGATTTAATACTTACAACGCTTGGAATTTTTGTTTTATTATAGAACTGCAAAATTACTTGCGCACATCCTCAACAAAAGTACTTGTTCATCTCGCCAGAGTTATCTCGTTCTTCCAAGCCGGAATTCACCCTGACCCTGGCGCCTTGCTCCCCATTCTCGAAGGCCTTATTCGTGATGACTATCCTTGCCCAAAAAATCAAGAAAGGGTCAAGGCTTTAAACGGTTTCCACAATTGTACCTTGAGTGCATAGCACCTAAGAAGAAGAAAAGAATACCGAGATGCTCACGGCGGGTCAAGATGGAATCGACATCAGACAACGTCTTTGACCGCTGCATAGAATTTCTTTTTAATCTCCTAAGAAACCATGCCATAGGAGCACACGAGTGCAGAACAAAGGATCTTCATGATTCGATGTCGCTTAGATAGAAAATGGGTTGTCATAGAAGGGGCGTGGCAAATAACTCCGCATTGTAATCCTTTGATCTACACTTCCAGCTGCCAGCTGGACTAAGACTAGACTGAGGCTAGACCGAATTCCGCAATTTGATCTTTAAGTATTGTTTTCATTGGTTCCTAGCTGGTGGGTCATGCGCTGACAGGAAAAGTGGCACAGTGGAAGATCCAACATCAACCCAGTAGCATATCGTGCTACTTGACTACATAGGCCGAGAACGGTCTCATGTCATTGATAAGAGAGACTTCGGGTCTTTTCTAGGAATGGTGAAACGCATATTGTAGATTCGGCAGACTAACCTTAGTCCAGCCACATTTAAAATCCACCTTGCTACTCCGTATCTGTGCTACACAAATTCGTTGTGTGGTTGAGTAGCCTTTTATAAAATTAAGCGAGTTCCATCATCATCCACCACCTACCTTACTCTTGCATTCAGCTAGTTTTTAACGTCTTCAACAGCACTAATTATAACTTTAAAACCTTACATTAATTGTCAGTCTTAGAATTAACCATCAGTTATATCTCATTATTACACTGTAAACAGCGAAAAATTACGAGAAAGTGTAAGATGAGGAAGTTTTCGTATCAACCTCAAAAATAAGAATTTATGATCCAGTCGTCAACCTCGTGCTTTAATGAACAGTGCAACTTTACGAGAGTTAGACTCAGCTTTGACACAGAAACAAATCACGCAACCTTACCTTTGTGGATGCAAGGGTCATCGATTTTGCTTGAACCATCGTTAGGCCGCGTGATCACTGGGATGGCATCCACGTTTTCGCTGAAAGATCTGCACTCCTCCTATTCCAGAAAACCCACTTCCAGAAGGGACCAAATTCTAATTGGCAAGGGTCTACTACTGTATACTGTATCTATCTTATGTTGATCTACAGCTAGTGGTATATATTTCACATGTTATGGTGTCGAAATCATGAACGGAATGAGGACCGACGCCGTTTCTAGCAAGACGGTAGAATCTATACAGGATCGACCCGTTCAGCGGGATTGCCTGTTGGGAGACTAACCCCTCTAAAATGTCTCAAAAGGCGACCCCGTTTGTGCATGGTGGATGAGGTTACGGATGACAGGAGAGTGTGCTGTACAGTCTGTGTCCATTCAAGGGCCAAATTCTGATATTTGTGCCGGTCCTATGCCGGTGGTACAATTCCAATGTATTGTAATTATAACTTTGAACTTGAATTTTCATTATTACCTCGGTATTGTACAATAAAATAGGTCCGCGGTACGGAGGAGTTGCAACGCATTTCAGAAAGCCATCCCATCTATGTCGATCCTGATCTGCAGCTCTACTTTGAGTTTTCAAGCAGTACCAGGTTTTCCTCGTGGCGGCTCAAGATCTTAAATTGTGATACTGCTAATAGTACACATCATCCGTAATATTTTTGCAGCACAGGAGCCTCTGTTGTCAGTGCTTCACACTTCGAAGGGGGGTAAGTAACCCAATTTTCTCTAACCCCTTGATGGAACGATTCATCGCTATCTCCGGCGCGCTACTCGTATCATTTGTCTCCTCACTCTTATGAGGCCGTACTGGCGAGTGGCCGGATGTCCGAAAGTTCACATCTTCAACGCTGAATACAAAATGACTTGATGATATACTAACATTTTCCATTCGTTCTTTAGGTTCTCTAGGGGTTCCATGGGAATTCACCTCACTGTCGACGTCAACTAACGCCCATTATGTCTTTCAAAACCTGGATGAGTTCGCTGAACTCTGAATATCGTCAACTTTTTACTGTAGTCTTTTCGTTGAACTTGGCAGGCGTTGTGTGGTTTCTTTACAACTGGTACGTTGGAGAATCACGAAACGAAGATACCTGTGCTCTTGCGACTTCTATCAACCTCGCGGTCTCTATCGTCATTCGAGAAGAACACGTCGTCAACCTACTGTACACCATCTTTGCAGCGATACCACAGACAGCTCCATTATGGATCCGACGGCGGGCAGGAAAGATCTATCATTTGGGAGGACTTCACAGCGGATGTGCTGTAGCGGCGACATTTTGGTTCATTCTCTATTCGGTTGAGAACACCATAATTTTCGTCAACAAAACGACACGAGACGCAGAAAACTGGACAATTCTTTTCATCACCTTCATTCTGGATACATTACTTATTGCCATGCTTGTCATGGCTCATCCCTCTCTACGAAACAAGCTTCATGACTACTTCGAGATGGTTCACCGATTTGCCGGGTGGTCAAGTCTGGGTCTATTATGGACACTGACAGTCCTCGACCTCGACTCTAAACGCGGATCCAAGAGCCTCGCCTCAGCACTATTCAGTAATGCTAACATCTGGCTCCTCTTTATTTCAACTATCAGCATTTGTATAACCTGGCTCAACTGTCGCAAAGTAAACGTTCGTTCTGAACTTCTTTCCAGTCACGCATTACGCATCCACTTCGATTATACCACTCCTCAGCCAGGAACCACAATCCGAATTTCAAATAGCCCTCTTTGTGAATGGCATGCGTTTGCTACATGGGCCCAGCCAGGGATGAACGGTTTCTCGCTCATCATTTCAAACGCTGGCGATTTCACAGGCAAACTCATCCAAAACCCACCAACTTCAGTATATGCTCGGCGGACGCCAACCTGCGGTGTACTAAGAATCGCCCCCATGTTCCGGAGTATTCTACTAGTAGCTACAGGTTCTGGAATTGCACCATGTCTACCCGTTCTTATGGCACAACGAACACGAATCAATCTCTTCTGGTCAACCAGGAACCCGTTAACGACATACGGCACGGAAATTGGAGGCATTATTGAAAAACTGGGAAAGAGTGCTTTCATTCATGATACAACGACCATGGGACGACCTGCGATGTTACCACAAGTCCTTCAGCTGTATCGCGAGACCGAGTCCGAGGCGGTCATCGTCATCTCCAACCCCGGGTTGACGATAAAACTAGTGCAAGATCTTGAAGCATTGGGCGTGCCGGCATTTGGTCCTATTTGGGATTCATGAGAATATCGTATTGTTTTAGTTTTTGTCCGTGCATGAGTTAGGAGTTGGATGGATGGACGCATAGATGTTGGCTTTGCCTATTTCTTTTCTTTTTTGCTCTTTTTTTCATGGCAAAGGCTAGCAGCCATTGAACACCACAGGTTGGACACCTAATGTTAAATGTATTAGATAAGAGAGTGGCTGTGGATACAATACTAGACATCATGGCTCAAACCAATAAATCTTGCAAATCAGTGTGCTGTGAACTTGTTTATGGAAGGTTATTGATACAGTTTACGCCACGACAATTTTGGTTTAAGAATTCCGCAACTAGAGATTCTCAAAAGACTCCTTAATGACTATTTTACTATTGCTCTAAGACTATGCGTGTAAGTTGCTGAACTGTTCTAAATAAAAGGACTTATTA
>JAJONI010001272.1:0-13365 GCA_022190145.1 Pezicula rhizophila
AGGGGAGCTAGTCTTATAGCTATATATTATATCTCAAGGAAGGTTAGAAAAGGGGATACGCGTGTTCGCAGCTATAGGATAGTAAGGATAAGGATAATTATGCGCGGTACGCTACTTGTAATACAATATTACAACGCATTGTGTTAACTCTTCTTTGCTCTGTATATTAATAAAGAGATACAGGATCCTAGCTATCACAGAGAGGTGAGAGTTGTCGCCAGCTTCTCTAAAAGGAGAACCACGTGTTCCCACAGCTTATAAATCTATAGACAGAAATTGAATTACAAAAAGAGCATCTTAAGGCTGTAATGATGGAATGATCCCTAATCTCAATCTAGAGTCTTAACACAAGACTTCCAGATGCTGGCCTGCACTAGAAAATTAGAAGGACGGAGGCTAACCCTAAGAGCGGTGGCCTATCGGAATACTACTGCTATGTCATTAATAAACACGCATTCAAGGACACCACGAAGAATATTCTGAAAGGCTGCATCATTCTCACTTCCAAGCCGACTTCCATTGGATACGCACAGACGCATGGTATAGAGAGACACCTAAAAGAAAACCAGAAAAGAACAAAACTCATACCAGCGTCGAGCTAATTCCTTAGTTTTAACTAATCTGATTAGTCCTATAAAGGTATTTATAGGAATTAGCAACACAAAGTTTCTTGAAACAAGCTCAGAACCTTTTATCTAGGTATCTGGTACGGAGGTCATAGCAAAAACTTATTAGACTCTATGGGCCGTATACCGTATTCGCTAATATAATAACCTGAGATATTACGGGGTGTCAACCTGTGGTGAATGTAGTTGTATTGATCTGGAAGGTTGGCCGAAGCTATACTAACTAATTTAAGTACCTGTTTCCCTAACTACTTAACTCCCTTCGACACTGTAAACAGCCTGTAGAGATTATTTTATAGTGGTATACTACAGGGCTGTACGCGAGACGATAGGCAGTTTCCTATTGTTTCCGGTGCACAGGAGCCTATACCCTACAGCTAAACTCTTATTTCCGGGCCTTGCCTAGCCTGTAATCGAGTCTAATAAGTTTTTGCCGTGACCTCCGTACAGCTCTCTGGACATTTGTCGTCAACAATCTGAATTTTCATCAATGACTAGATTTCAAATAGAATGATCTTGTCAGCCATCTACAATAGTTCTATGCATATCTGGGTCTTGCCTAGTGAGTTGTTGCGTAATTGAAAAGTGCCATCCCTAGGAGTATTCTGGAAGTGATATAGCCTCTTTAGGTGACTAGCATAAGTGATGATTATCTCATTTTTAAGTGCAACTGTCTAAGTTCTATTAGACGGAGGGTAATCTTTGTGAGGAATCTAAAGCTAATTTCGGATTTTGTGTAGTTACTTCTAGCTATTAATGCCTGCGAGATTAATGTGATCAAGTAGAAATGTAGGCTTTATAACTTTGCTGGTCTGATATGAACACATCCCAAAAGGCTATGACCTGCTTAAACAAGCCTGAGACCATCCCAAAGCTCAAGGTCCGGTTGAGGAATTTTACATGGACGGGTCTCTTCAGAGGCTATCCATCAAAGTCCCGTCAGACAAAATAGGAAACGAGAAGGTCAGAGTTATGCATAGTCACGGAGACCTGCTGGCCCCTCAACCATATCCAGGAACCGCTTAGCGTGTATTCACCTCAGACTTCATCTTTATCAAACAAAATTGATTATATAAATAATAGCATGATAAAATTCTTTTACATGTCAACTATTAATATAACTCGTCATCGTGAAGAGAGACGTAAAAATTACATATTGTTCCGATGCGCTTGCCAATCCTCACATTGGCCAATACGAAGGAGTTGGTGAGTGAGAAGTTATATTGTCTAACGTGATATGGAGTTAATCAATGTGAACACTAGCGAGTGTGTTGGATCAACATTCGAAAACAGAACTCTAGAACTGTAAATTGTACTTGGTTGAGTAGTTTCCTACCATTAGTTGATATCTGAAGGTATAATATAGCACAATTTCCTAAGCCACGAGGGAAGTTAGGCATGCAGCTCGCTTAACATAATGGAAACGACGATTCAGTACAACACAATGACTTCGTCATTATTCCGGATAACTTCGTAGCTTCTACTTTTAAGGGACTGGATGATGAAATCAATTATAGAAGGAACATATATCCCATACTCCTGACTTGATTTAATTCCATCTCGTCATCTCTCAACCATCCTTCACAAAACACAAATCCATCATCCCTCCACAACTCATATTTTCAACGCTTTGCATATCATCAGCAGTATCAAATTGTTATTATGGAGCAAATAATTAGCATCTCTTCTATTTTAATTTTTTAAGTCCCTGCAGCTACGCCAGAACACCCATATCGACGCTCTGGACCCAATCAGCCTACCTGAGACCACTGTCTCATCGAGTCATCGACGAGTTATGAACAGACTATCCATCTCTTACGACGGTTGCCAATCATGTCGATATAAATGCATCAGGTCAGTTGCCATTTATCAAATTGACCTGATCGAGGCAAGAACATAGCTAACCTGTCTGAACAGATATATCAGAGTAATGCAAACACAAGCACAATCACCAGCTATCTCCTCATAATAAAAAGATTAGTTTCCAGTGACGTATTATGTTCGAAAGGTATGGATACACTTCCCTGTCCTGGAACAACTCGTCGCAGAGCTTCAATTGTTATACAGTTGGTAGACTCGGTCTACGCATCAATGGTAAATCACCCCACAAAGAAAGCCATTGCAGGTATCCAACTGCATCTCTTTCTTTCACAAAGCTATGGACAATACACTAATTACATAACAGATTCATATCCATTCTCCTGTTCTAATCTGAACCATACTGGAAGCTCGAGTACACACAGACATACTCCGAACCTCTCATCATAAATCGAATATCGAATGAAGATAACTTTCTTGACTTCTACAAGCTTGGAACTCTCCTAGCAGTCTCAGACCGAACACAGAGCTCATCTCGGCGACATTCATTCAAGAATATCAAGCCGTTCTTAGAAGCCCTGGTGGTATCATCATAGACACAAACAAAATCAAGAAATACTCAAGGGAAGTGACTACACTATCACCCATGCCCCACTCCCCACAATGCAGAGCCCCCAAAAAGTCTTCTGCATCCGCAGCGCTTCGCAACCACACCACCATCTAGACCTTCCCATGTCTTTATGATGAGCAAGCGCTGCTAGATTAAAAATTGATACGATAATGCGGTCAAAGCCAAGCTATGCTTTCGATCGTTTGCAACGTATCAGACATTTTTAACATCATTCTTCAAAAGAAGAATGGTTTTTTCTTCTGCTCCTCATGTACAGCTTTTGAAAATACTTGCAGACTGACTGAGATTGAGACAGAAATATTTCACCCAACTCCACAGTTCATCTCAGATATTGCAGCGACTTTTTTTTTGGACGACAGTAGTGGATGGATCCTTAACTGAGGTCTCTTGAGAGTGCTGCGTTTTCATCATTGATGGGGTAGACTGGTGAGTACACTCACTCCGCTTGGGTGTTGCTACTCTTGGCTTCAAGAGTACTCAAATGTGTATAATATTTGAAAAGGAAACAGCTAATGGTAATAGAAGCTGGAATTGTTCGAGTTTTCTGGTGCTTATTAGTCTCGCTGAAAGCTCCACCTGAGAACATTGCTTTGGTGTGTCGTCGATGAAGAATGTGATAGAAGGTACGCAATGTAGAATTTTGAACCTCGTTTACTTAAGCTAATCTATACTTGCAGGCTTGTGTAAGGATGGCCTTAAAGGAGTGATTCCAACCAAGATGATGGCTTTGAGGACTTGGTGTGGCGGTTTTGGGATGACCGTGACTTTAGATATTGGCTTGTGAAGTGAGAATCAATAAAGGCGCTGGTCGACGACATTAGTGAGGAGAAGTAGAGGTAGAACAGCAACCTATGTGTATTCCTGTATAGAGTTGGCCGATTTTGTTAGTGTGTGCTGATACCGAATTTGATAAATACAGGGATGTCCTGTCAATTTCCTCAGTTCTTTGATATTGCTCCTGTAAAAAAATATGATCGGATACAGGGTATAAAATGAATTATATAAAACAATTTTGATATGGGCTGCACTAGCTCACTAGCTTGAGGCCGATAGTCTTCTAGTGAATGACTTGAAGATACTAAAAATTAGTTTGGCCTTGTGAAGCGAATATTAGAGAAATTCTACCAAACCCAAAATAGAGTAAAATGAAGTCATAATGAAAATCTCTTTTAGTTATAGGGCAGTGAATAGAAAATTTCATACATAAGAAAAAACTTAATGCAGAATGTGGAATAGAGATTGGAGGTAGAAATGGCCGAACAGACTTAGTAGGCTGACACTTGCAACTCTGATGTGCTTAAAGTGGCACATTACTATACTACAATAAGTGTAACGAGTAGTAATTGTAACAGTTATACTCCATCTTAGCATCGAAGTGCTGGTCTGTTTGTATAATACTATCAAACGTTCAAAACTTGTACATAAGCTCCCACATCTATACTTCAAAAACACCACACGAATTCATCACATCATGCTTATCAGAATATCGTCACAATAGAGCATACTGCTTTACTTTCAAGCAGTAGTCTCATGCACAGTCCCTAATCTGCTGTCTCTCAATCCCCGATTACCACTCCGTCTCCGCAAGTGGTGTCCCGCGTTATTCCTAAATCCATATCCATTGTCTCGAGTTATGTCCTCTCTACCCTCAGGAACTGTATATCCATTATCTTTCAATTCCCTCATTCCTTTCTCCATGATCATTTTTTGTCTTTCAGCCTCCGCGTCATCGTGCATAGTATGTGCTAATCGAGTATTCACCGCACCTCTCAAAGCATCACCAGCACCATGTAGTCCTTTTGCTGCGTGTAAGAGATTCTCTCGCTTCCCCCTGTGTGTTGATGAAGCGGGACGTGAGAAGTTTTTTGGTGGTGTGGTTGAGGTAGGGGTGATGTTTTCTTGCGAAACTGAAGCTCCATCCAGAGAGACTGGTGGCCGGTTGTTGATTGATAGGGGTGGGATATTTTGGGTGTCTCGGAGTGGACTGCGAGATGGTACAGGTACTCTGTCAAGGATTCTGCTCTCGGGCATAGGAGAGTGCTCGGGAATTGGGCCACCTCCACCTGTGCTGTTTCTCCGTACTGCTTCGGACTTGTTTTGCTCTGGCGATTGTTCAGTGGTTGGAATGGGTGCTGTGCTTTCTACTGTGGTTTGAGATTGTGGTGGCGGATCTGTATTGGGGTTGTATGGTTGAGTTTCCGTATGGGACGTTCCATCAATGTTATTGACTGTGGTAGTAGCTGTTCTCAGGTTAGCAAATTTCATAGAGTAATAAAGCAGTTGAAATAGGTGCTATTTTCCACATACTGGTCGTTGTGGTGGTAGTAGTGGTAGTTGTAGTTGTTGGTTGAGGTGGATTTACACGAGTCTCTGCCGTTGACATATCACTTGATAAATTTTTTCTTGAATTCATGGAGTCATGATAACTGCTATTGTTGCTTATTGGCTGTAGTGGCTGAATATTCTCTTGTGGGATTTCAAGATGATTCTGAGAGGGTGTATTGATATCAGGACGGGATTTATCCTTTGCTGCCTTGCCCTTGGACTTTCCGAAGATACCCATGGTGGATTTCTTTCGTTTGTATTCGGTTCTGTGAGGCTTGGCTATTTTATTCATAGGCAAGAAATGACTTTATATTATTTAACTGCTCAATGAATGATAAGAGATAGCAATCTTGAGGGGGCAATGGGAATCCGGGGTCCACAACCATAACTGCTTCCATTGAGCGCATGACTGACGTAATACGACAGCTCGAGCACCTGGCGAGAAATCAAGGAATTAACGAATGAACGTACCATAATAAACCCAAAGAGCTGGATCACAACGCTGAACGCCCCACGACGTAACCAGGTTTACCACTCAAGAGAAATATTTACGCAGGGGTTGCATAGTGATGATGGAAATCGGGGTGTAAAGTCAATTAGGACTTTAGTGAGGATGAAGAAGCGAGGGGCCATTGTGTAGCAAAGAATTTCACCATCTGGTTAACACAAGGCTTCCACTAGAAGGCTGTGCAATAGAGTGAAAAAGAGACTGTGAGAGGCGTACTTGTACTGGTTTATATTAAAGTAGCTGGTAATTCATCTCTCGTGCTAATAACTTGTTTGGAGAGCCGTGAGGCCACAAGATATCTGTCGCTACTACCAGCAACAAAAGCATGTCGCAATGAACCGGCAGGCTAGTAGCGTGGCTTCATAATACCAGGGTGGTTTGTACTCATAGTGCGCAAAGATTGGCAAATATGGTCGATTTGTGGATAGCGCTAAATTGAGCATCGTACAGAACAAGTATACTTGATAAAAGGTTCATGAAGCGGTACAATAGGGTGCCTTCTAAAACCGACTAAATGTCGTGACAAACATACTATACATCTCCCCTAACTCTGGTTTGAAGTCTGCGTTGCAATATCTTCTGATTTCGCACACCGCCTCACACACCCTAGCAGCCGGCGCGACCTTCTACAACTTGTAGCTGTTGCAAGCACTGCTAGACTTATCAGACAATGTTGCAAGACAGGCTTTAACGCTGGCCATATCGCGGGCGCTGATTCCGCATCCTATACAGCGATGAGGCCAATGTGGTTGTGCGGTTCCCTTCAAAGAGGTGTTAGAAGATGACATTGAGTAATGTCTTTATGTCTCTAACTTATCCCATTTCCACGATCGAGGTATTGAAAGGCAGGCGCCATTTCAGGTCGCTCCTATACATCGTCGCAAATGAAACATCGTGCTATGCCGACATCGTAGCTGGATTTGGTCTTGCTCATAGTCGATTCAACGCCCAATAGGAACATATGTCCCCGTCGGCACATTTCCCAGTCCGTTTAATTTACGCTGCTCTATCACCTTTCTTATAGCTGCCCACCCAAGTAGAACGAGAGTCCCTGTGATGAAAGTCAAGACGACGATTTGATCCTTACGGCTATCTCGTTGGAAACACGTTGTGAACACGTCCTTCTCCTCGGCATCCTTGCAGATAGGCAGGCGCTGTGAAAGGCAGAATGCGCGGTTGCACATCGCACACGTCGTAGCTGGAGCGCGAAGTTTGTGATTTGAAGAAGGGTTCGCGGAGCTCGGCGGGACAGAGCCGTGGGAGGAGAGCGGAATGATTGTGCTGTTGGTAAAGCATGTACATTTGCAGAAGGATGGAGGAGCTATTACGGGTTAGCTAGTAACAGGGCAATCTTGATCTCAATGAATTCCTTACATGCTGCAATTGTCGAGACGATGATGGCGCAGAGCGCAAGTATGATGAAAGCACGGTTCATGGTGAGCTTCGATAAGGCAAAAAGGCGGAAAGGGTAAGTATCAGGAATTTTTGGAATTCAAGCTTTCTATAAACCAACCAAAGCAGTGTATCTTTGTCTACGGGATCTTCTGTTGTCATGAAGTCGATTGCAGGAGAGCTGTCCCGAGATGGGGGGTGCCGCTAAACTGGATTGGGCCTAACCTCAAAGAAGTTCAAAATGTCCAAAGCATCAGCGCGAATACTACCCAACTGCAACCACTCCACGACAGCATCAAGATGAGACGAATATCACGTATAGACAGGTCAATTGATCTCCTACAGAAACGAACGACCACAAAGAGCTACTACGTCTGCTCGGCCTGCCACCATCAGGGCAACTCCTTTTCAACCTCAAGTCTTTGCGCAGCCCAAGCAAAAAGCAAGCCATTCACGGAGAAGATTCGATCCAAGCTATGGGGTACCGATAACCCTCCTGGGGCGAAGGATCCCTACGGAGATTCCAGTCTTTTTGATCAGAGCAAAAAGCGTCCACAGCTACAGCAAAAAGACAAAAAAATGGAAAAGAAACAAGCTGCGCCTAAAGTTCCCAAAGCCCCGAAACCAGAAGGCCCAGGATACAAGCGCGCTGTTACAGCAGACGGTTTGGAGGAGGTTGGAGGTTTTGACGAGTGGTGGGCTAGATGGGAATCCGAGAATAGATTCAAGGGGTTTCTACCCGAGAACAGGTTGCGGGACGATGATGATATTGCAAAAGCTTTGCACAGGAGTTTGGTTGAGGTTTTTGCGCTCAAACAGGCTGGGATGCCTCTTACAGAAATCTCGAGATCTGAACCCAGCGTGGATGAGACTGAAGAAGTCCGCATAACCCCTTCGGCGTCGGGCGCCGACTTGACCTTTCCGAGCAGCGTATCACTTGAACAGGTAGTTCAGTCACTCACCTCTCCGATTGAGGAAACTTCTTCAAAGGAAAATCCAACAGAATCAGAAGAGGATGTGGCTGCAGACCGATCAGAATTGGACCCTCTAGAAGATGGTTCATTAGAGGCAGCTGCCAATGAGGTGGAGGACTATGCATATCTAGATTCTGCGTGGCATAGTGTGTCATTGGAGGATCCGGAAGTGAAGCTTGCTGTATGTTTCTCCCTGTTCTCATGCCAAAAAGACACTGACGAGTCCCTTCTAGGTCCTGAAAAGAATCATGCAACTCACCGGAATTCGTGTTGCTGACCAGGCTCTTCAATCCATTCGAACGGCTGATCAACTCTTAACACATCTCGTCACTCCCCCCAAGGCGCGTAAACTAGTCGAGGATCTCCAGCAAAACGAGCAACTAATGACGACATCAAATGTTAGCATACACGCGAAGAGGGTCACGCCTGTACATAAGGAAATTGCGATTGGAAGATGGAAGATCATTGAGGAGGAACTGGTAAAGCGCGGGTTACCACTTCCTGGGCAGAGATAGAATATATGGGGTGGAGGGCAAGACAAAAATGTTTGTACATTATTGTAAGAGGAAATGACTGGTATGTCGTTGTATATCAATGGAAGCATAGTATTATTCTGTGGGGAATATCTAGTGTATACCTAAGCGTGGTATGTTAAATTTTGAGGCCTATGATGTCTATCAACGAACAAGATCTACTTTTATGGCCCAAATTTTGAAGGCTCCATTACCCTTGGGTTTTTACTTAGCATTAGGAGGGAGACATTCTACTCGAGCAGGTGGACCTCCTTTCATTAGTGACGAGTGTCATCACAACTCTTCTTCTAGAATCTAACACTTTGAATGAACAAGAGTGTTAGGAGCAGTGGTCCATGGTAATACAAAATGATTTAGTTTGGTGATTGATATTTGGAAAAAGTGTGTACGAAGACAAATCATTTGCCATGAATAAGAAAAGAATCAGAGCAAAACTTAGCGCCGTGAGAAAACAACTGCTAGGATACAAAGTCTTCTAGGTCATAGGACTGATGATTCATGATGTTGGATTAGGACAGGAAGTAAGGGAAAAACTTGAAGAAACAGCAGATGCATATGATGTGGAAGGAATATAGGGATGCAGACAGTGAAGGATATTTGTTAGTAGATTCTAAGAAGGTTGACAGCATCCCAGCATCCTTGGAATGTTATTAGGCTCTTTCATCATATTTTCATATCCATATGAAGTACTCAGAGAAGAAAAGATCGCAGGCGTACAAGTACTAGTTCACCAACTCCTTTGCATCAACTGCTCGCTTAGCAGGCCGCATACCACACACAATATGAACTACATCAAAACTTTCAAAGATACAGATACCTGTATATCTGTATACCTTAGATTAGCATACGATGGCTCTGGGAATTCTTTGACTCTCATCCACGTGATACATATAACGTTCCTTGATAAAACAGCAAGATTCCGTACAGAACATCCTCGACCTACATCTTCAAACCCCTACCAACATAACCCTATCTGCATGCAAACTCAGAAAACAATGGCAAAAAGAAAACAATCCTTCAAAACTTCAGCATCGATATCTACTCCCAACCCAGACCACTACCCCCACAAACCAAAATTTTCTCAAACACCGATCTCTTCCGAAGAAGTAAAATCTAATCTACTGCTTACCGAATATAACCTCCGGGGATAGCTAATAATAAGGCTTTTAAAAGGTAAGATTTTGGGAAACGAGAGGAGGTGGAAGAGAGTAGGCAGGGTCTTGATTCGAGGTTGAATCCGTTTTCTTGGGTCAGATAATGGGAGATGGAGAGGAATGCGAAGGGGGAGGCTTCTCCTCGTCAAGGTAACAATCTAACTTGTAGTAAATAAGTTTTTGCTAAGGTGAGTTGAGTTAACTACTACGATAATCTCCATTAAGTGAGGGAGTGGGCAAACGAAAAAAGACCAAATCCACCCCAAAAAAAAAAACAAAAACAAAAACAAAAAACAAAAGTGCAATTAAATTATCAAAAAGCAGTCTGCTTAACGAAGAGGTGGTTCTCTACCATCAACTGTTGGGTAGGCAATCCTCAATAGCGCTTCTCCCATTTCCTCCTAACGAAGATGACGTCCTCTAACCAGCAGTATACGTAGAAAATCATTGGTAACGCGGAGTAGCCACTCCGCCAAAGCGCTAGTAGTTACAGTAGAACTTCTTATTATGTCAATTTATGAAGGGTAGCTGATTACTGAGTTTTTATGCTGAGGCTAATTCACTCATCGTCTCACACAACAATTATCCATTCAGGTTAATGATATCAAATTCAAGAGATGGGTTTGATATGATCATCAGACGAATACTGCAATTTTTGATTCGTACCTATGAAATTCTCAAAAGATAATATTAATACGTACTTTGCTAATTTCTTAGTTTTGAAATAACCCTCGTTGTTAAGGACAACTTCTTCTCTTTACCCTCCTCCTCAAGCTTCATCAGACGATCCGAGAAGTCCATTTCATTGAGGCGTAGCCTACCAAAGTTAGAATTTCAAGTCTGCCACAAAAACGTGAAGTACTCCCACAAAGAGGATTTTAAACATACCAACGAGTATTATGATACCACTTATACCCAACGAAAAAGACAATAGCAGTCGGAATAGTAATATACGAAGCAATGAAATTCCTCCAATTGAATGGCTTCTCAAAAGCAGTGAATCCTTGAATGAAAAGGATAAACATGATAAGAAACAGGTTAAATCTATAAATCCAGATACTTCCAAAGGCTTTGAATGGATATGTCGAAGGTTCGATTCCTTGTTTCACTAATCCGCTACGGACGCGGAGATGTGTGAAGACGATACCGGCCCATGCAATGTAAGCGGCGGATCCTCCAACTGATGTCATATAGGCGAATACTTGGCCAGCTGAGACTTTCATATTCATTAGTGCTAGGAATCCCCAGCAGCATGAGGTCAGGATTGATACATATGGAACTCCTTTCTTCGAGGTAATGGCGAAGACCTTCGGAGCTCGATTAGTTAGAGCAAGAGAGTATAGGGCTCTTGACTGGACATAAATACAGCCATTTCCGGCTGATATAAAAGCGACCATGATTAGTGCGTTGATGAAGTGACCCGATGATTTCCATCCAGCTTGGGTGAAGGCAATTGTGAAAGGAGATGAAGCGACGGTAGAATCTGCATTTAGTAGTTCCGGGGAACTTGAAGGGCAGATGATTCCTTGGAAAAAGATCAGCCCTAGATAGACGAACAGGATTCTGTATACGACAGTGTTAACACCCTGTGAAAAGTCAGTCACCGTGGCTCTGGAATGTTGGTTAAGTTGGTGTGACAAACCCGCGGGATAGACTTTCTGGGATCTTTAGTCTCTCCTGCTGCGAGAGAGATGATCTCGGTTCCAACATAGTACGCGGAAGCTAGGACAAATACTTGACCAAAGCCACTGATCCCATGAATGATTGGACCTGAGACATTAGCATGATCCTTTAAAAGATATAACACTAACTCACCATCAGGTGGGGTCCAATATCGAAAGCCAATATATCCATTACCAAAGCCACCAACATTAACCAAAAATGAGAGAAAAAAGCAGACTGCAAGAGATCCTATCTTGAACCATCCCAAATAATATTCTAATTCTCCGTAAACTACGATCCCGAGAGTAGAAAGGATCGAAAAGAAGACCCAAAAAACGAGAACCCAGCCGTATAGGGGCATGTTCTCTTTTGGAACCCAGTATTGGAGGATTAATATAGCCCCGTTCCATTCACTTCCAAGGAATACACTCCACATAAAATAGTACAACCAGGCTAGACTGAAGGAGAACGCTGGATCGACAAAGCGTCCAGCATGCTATAATAGTAGGTTAGTTGGTGCGTCATTGGTTAGGCGATCTGTAAAGGCTTACCTCGATGAAGCCACCAGCAATCGGGAACATAGTAGTAACTTCACCAATGCTCTGCATAAGAGCCCAAACGATAAACCCTAGACACAATCAGCACCTTTAAAACCCCCCCTAAAATAGTTGAAACTAATGAGAATGGCAATGTGATCGTTCTTCTTTAGCGACTAGCATTTGCTCCTCACATAATACAGCTTCCTTGCTTACCCACAACTAGCTCTCAAATAACCATTTTCTTCAACAGAAAATAAACCAAAAAATCACATACCAACAATACTAAAACTCAGAAGCGCACCCAGCGGACCTGAAAGGTACAAAGCATAACCGAATCCATAAAAGCAACTTGCACCAATAACACTCGCAAGTGAAATTAAAGTAACATGTCTACCAAGCAGACCTCTCCTTAACCCGTCTTCAAGAATAATCCCATCTTGAACATCAACCTGTTCTGTAGTTTGAAGAATCGATTTCTTATCTGCTGGTGTCGACTCGGTTAACGAAGCCGAAGCTGGTGAATCGTGTTGGACGTCTTTTATCATTGTTATCATTGACTATTATTTCGATGATACATGTGTATAAGAGACGAAATAGCAGGTACAGTATGTGGTTCCTGGATTTGGTTCGGCAGCATGCTTTATCTATGTTCTGATAGGAAGTAAGATACGCCCACTACTGCTGCGTCTCGGCCGGAAGGCCGTACGCGTGGTAGTTCACCTCAACGGTTTATAGATAACAGAGATAACAAGTGTACCAAAGTTCCCCTTGTCCCTGGCTTGGCTTCTTCGATCTAGGTTTTGGGGTTTATCGCTTCCCTGTTTGATAGCGAGATCCCGGATATACTGTACGGACTATGCCGACTTGACATGGGTTTTTAGATAGGGCAGGATAAGATGCAATAGTGGGTGAGTATTCACTGCGATAAGGGAAATGTCTCCGTTGATGATAACTCTGTCTTTTGAAGTTGTAGGATCGGAAAGTGGGAATTTGGTAGAGGGGTTGGTGGTTTTGTGAAAAGGATATGGTGGTAGGGAAAGGTACTACTTAGATGATTAGCCGACGGCGAACTATGATGTTGATGATTCTATATTGCAGTAGAGCTTACTCTAATCGTAAGCACTAACTGACCGGGTATAGAAATTAAAGTCTGAAACACCGAAATACTTTTGAGTAGCTCAGCTAAATTAAGGAGGTTAATTA
>JAJONI010001273.1:3346-13374 GCA_022190145.1 Pezicula rhizophila
CTAGCTCTAACCAAATGTCCAGCCAAAAATTTGATCAAAAGTTATAGAATCATAATTTTTCATTGAAACTATAGAATTGTGTCCAAATAACCATAAATCTAGGGCTCATATTCTTGGACTGCACAATCTGTGCTATCTTTTATGGGGCAAATGCCCCCAGAAATAATACCAACTAGGTCCTAAGGGTGTTCATGGTATAGAAATGTCCATGAAAAGATCCTTCAGCGTTGTACATACACTTTCCATCTTAGGTGTCGACTTCTACTTTCACAAAATGCGTGCTCTTGAGTGGTTGAACTATAGGAAGGCTCACAAATACCAGGCAGTTTCAGAAGATCTTGCCTCGGGGATCCAAACATCGCATAACTCTCAACGCGGCCCTCCAGCAGAAAGAAGAGTTTTCTACAATGGCACAGCTTTGCCATGGACTATTTGTGGTATTTTACTTATAGCATTAGTAACTTTGGCTTTGCAAAAGAGACCAGCGATTGGCTCCGGGAATCTTGGAAGTTATGAGGAGGGATTCACTACTGATATTGGTTGTTAATGTCTCATATTCGTCTTGGTTCCCTTACTATGATTATCTCATAATCTTCTTTCCTTTTGATCTGATAAATGTGTTACTAACAGCTATACAGAACCTGCCCGTGCCGCAATAGCACTAAAGAAAACCAGATTTTACGGAGGTGTTCAAATCGATGGTAAAGGGAAATACTCTCTTAGTGTCAAACCCAACGCAACCAATTTTTTTGCCCCACCAAGCCCGGAAGTTGATGAAGCTTGGTCGAAGGAGATGCTGATTGGTGAGAACCATATTGATCTGTGACTTCGCTCTACACGGCTGAATTACTAGAGGGCACTTATGGCTTCGTCGGATTAACAGCCGAGGAGATATCAGATTCGGGTTTGGTAATGTTAGATGAGGATTTGATTGACGGGAAATATATCATCCAGTGAGTGACGATGTACCAACTCGTTTAGTGTTAGATGCTTGGCTAAAATTTCCATATCCTAGGCCGAGTTCAATTCATGCTTTGCATTGCCTTGTGAGTCCGCCAAAACTATGCGCATCATTATCTTAAGATGATACTAAGAGTTTTTTTTTTAAGAACACAATTAGAAAGTCATTAGCTCGAAATTACTACACAGACATTGAAGACGGGCCGGCAAAACCGTACAGAATCAGTCACCGAATGCATCTTGGTATGATCTATGCTCTGATCCTCTCAACCTTTCCTTGAGCTAATTGGAATTCTGTTTTAGACCATTGTTTAGAAAATATCCGCCAGCATCTAATCTGTCAATTTGACTTGACTTGGACACCCAGAAGGTGGAGACCTGAAGCCAAAGTTGTTCATGCAGATACGGATCAGTGGCATGTGTGCAGAGACTTTGAAGGGATGCAGAAATGGCTGTCTTCAAGAATTTGAGTGTTTATTCGTTCAATATGATTCCCACAGGACCAGTAAATAGATGAAAGAATTTAGTTCCTCTTCTCCACGCAGGAATCAGATCAACAATTTGCAAAAAATGATGGAGTTAAAGTTGTGCAAGGTTTGCAGTTGCAGAGCAGTACGTATAGCCACATCAATAATTCCAAGACTGGAAAGAAGCAGAGAGCTACGTAACTCCCTCTCATCTGCGAGAACATCATTGTTTATATCGTCGTGCCCATCCATCATGAGTCTTAACAATTACACGACTCCTTACCGCATCCATCAAAGCCTCTTCATCACGACACATGTGGTGTAAATGCCAATCCTTCGAGATATGGGCCTCTTTCGGACGTTGTATAGCCAAATCCCCTTTACAAACAACAAGCTTGAAATGGAAGTTAGCCCTCTATAGACTTTCAATTTCATAAGCTAGATAGAATGCATGCGAACCTGTCTTAACATTTCTAGGCAGTGATCGGTGTGATGGAATTGCTGCTCTGACATTTTCTTACTGCTCTTCTGTTCGAATAAGTAATGTTTTAAAACACCCTAGACAGAATTATTAACCTGGCTGTTGCGTAAGTCGAGGACAGATATTTGTACGCACAATACAGTGGATCTGGTGAAGAAAAGCCAACTCAAACCCTTGAGTGCCAGCTACAAATTCAGTTGCGTTTTCCGCTGTGCCACCTAAGTCCGCCCCACCGTCGAGTCCAAACTTTTGCGGATCTTCAATGGCAATAAAATTGCCAGGATAGAGATCGTCCCAGACAGTAGACTCACGTTCGAAATCAAAAGCTTTCCCTTTATAGAGATTCCAGGCCTGACCGTCGTATGGATCCTCGTTAATGAATCTGTCGTCTGCATGAAATGGGCGTGGGATCCATGGAACTAGGTAAAGTCAGTTAGCATGTTCACTATTTTCACATGGATGGAAGTTGATATAGACGGTGGGATCGTACTGTCTCCAAAAATAGCACGGGTTGAGTGATCATCATCATTATGTAGTGACACTCGTGAGTTAACGATGAGAAGAATTAGGAGAATAGGACTGAGGATTGCTGAGAAGTAAGTTATCTTCCCACCAACCCCATAGAAAATTGAGCGTGTTGGCGGTTGATGGTCTCCATCCAACTCTTTGACAGAGTCGTCTTCCGACGTAGGAACTAGAGAGAATTTAGCTCGAAATGGATTTGTAGGACGCCATTTATCGTTCGTAATAGTAGACTGCATTTTGCAGAATCCAGTGCTGGCAGTGAACTGAAGGTGAGTGGCCAGGCTACTTTATGAATTAAATTTCTTTGGTAGGGCACTCCATCCCCTATAAAATATTGTGCACGAGCTTCCTCAAACTCAAACCTGCAATACATCTTCCGATCTGGCACATGCAACACACGCAAATAAGAGTCGGCAAGGGTCGAAGCGAGAGGACCAGCCTTTCAACTACTCACTGTACGTTCTCAACGTCTACTATTAACCTCTAATCACGTATTTATATATCTCTCTCTATTCCAGTGGCCACAGTGCGCATAATAGCTCCGGAGTTGTATATTAATACCAGCTATTATAGATGTATATAATACTTTTAATTAAATTTATAGATTTAAATACTACGAGTAAATTAAGGTGTTTTTTTTAAAGCAAAACATTAATTCTTTAGTAATACCGCCAATGTAAAATGCCCAAGTATTCCTCTAATATATTAAAGGGATAATCATAAGGAGGCAGTGGTAGGCGGCCTTGTTGTCGAAATCACAGGCTAGTCTCGCTTAGTGGCTTTTAGGGGGCACTTTCTCCCTCAAATAATCTTATACTAGAAGTAGTTTTATTGGCCACTTACTGCAGCAAATGTTAGCCACACGACGGAGTGGCTAGAATAGTACGTTCAGTGCCTTGATTGCCTGTGATTCTACAGCATCTGTCTTACACTTACAGTCCTCGAATTACAACTCTGGAAGATCCGATACGTCCTCTGCTACAGTATATCGTTCAAGCCTACTTGCCTCTTCCTAGGCAATTAGCGACCTAGGCAAAGGAAGCTGGGTATCTTCGCAACTTTTCACATTTAAGCTATATCCAGTAGTTGTCAGGCAAAAGTTGACCAGACACATCGCTGGGGAAGGGCAAAGTACGTTGGTAGCTTCATAGTCACGTCGTTTGAAGTTTCTACTAACATGATAACATTAGATGGGGCCCTCAGAATACAGAGAATCTGAGGATATCTCAGTGACAGACTCCGAAGATTGCACTAGCGATGACACACTTTTGCCATCTCCGTGCCGCGATGAAAAGTTGAACGACGATCCGCATCTTCATTCTGTGCGAATATGGCAGTACAGAGCTATCGGCTTTGGACTCGCCTTGTTGGTCGCGGGTTTTGGAATTGGCTCTATCATAAGTACAGCCATTTCATCTGGTGTATCTTCAGCTTCACCTATAAACATGGGTTATTGCGGACGTACAGTACAGGAAGCAAGAGACAATGGGTGTGTTTTCGATCTGATGATGTCTGGATGGGTGCATCCTCCTTGCTACGACAAAGAATTATCAGATCAGTTCTTAAGGGCCAACAATTTTACTTTCTACAGAGAACGAGAGGGTATCAATACCTTGACAGAAGCTGAGGCTCGTCTTGGTAACTACGAAGTCATCTATAGTCATGGCACTTTCCACTATCAACATTGCGCCTATATCTGGGCCAAGCAGGTACGTGCGAACAAGAAGTTTCCCCTCGTTCTGGACAGTGTATCACGTTCTAAGGAGCATGTTGAGCACTGTTGGAACCGTGTTGGAAGCCCAAATATCACTCAGCTCCCGCTTGCTACTGGAACGAAGATCAAAAGATCAGCGTTCAAACTTCAATGTATCATTGGAGAGATGGAAATACATTGAGAGTAATAGTTATTTGGATTTAGGAGGAACAGGAGCTGGAGGACAGTTTTCAGAGGGACTGCAAAGATTTTACTGGGCTGCCGATATTGAAATTCGTGTTGGCAGAGATATGAAATGCCGACACAACAAAAGTCTATCAACAATCTTGTCAGACATACCATCATAGGTGTTCGGATATTTAGTTTCTCTACGTCGTCGACGGCTCGGATATCTTACTTGTCTTTATACTATTACAATGCCAATTCAAGGAGCAAAAAGAAATGTTAGACGACTCAAACTGCTACTACGAGTGTGGAAGAAGCAAGTTTCAATCTACTTCACTTTATATCCCCGCCCATTCCAGTCCTGTCGATTTGCACGTTCCAGTTCATCCATTGAAGGTGATACTTCCAAATATTGCTCCTCTGCGCTTTCCTGCCCCTTTCTTCCTGTGTGCTTCGCAGTTGAGGTAGTGTCTCAGGGTGATAGCAAGTCATGCCGAAAGTTTTTGAATTCCTGGATCAGATCCCAGTTCCGACAAGTGTGTATAACATCTGATTGAACGAAGCTCCTTCCATGTCCTTCATACCATATGACTGGTATTGGCGTGAGATCGGCATGGCACATTAATTGCTGTCTAAGGTGATCCAAGCAATGGTCGCGGTGAGCCCTGTCGGGAAATGCGTGTTTCGTCTGTTTGTTGTAGTAGTGGTCGCGGTCAAGAGCTCTCCTGAGTTCATCAATGCAATGCAGAGCATGATAAGCGTCAAGTCCTACTAAGTAGCCGAGGCCTGGGTGGTTGTACAGTCCATGTGGTTTTCCGAACGCACTTTCAGCCTCTTCTTCTGTGACATTGATGTATCGTCCTTTTAGCAGCTCCTGCCACGCTGCATCTATTTCGTCGGTGGGCGGTCCGACGTATCTTGGTTCTGAAGGATTGTGGATAGTGTAACCAGTACCATTGTCGTACCAGCGGGGTCCTCCGTAGAACATTTTTGGCTCTTGTCGAACGTAAGGCTTGAATATGTCAAACTCCGTGGCAAATCCAGTGCCGAATGTTCCGGTAGGAAGAGCATGACTGTTATATGGCTTGGAGTGTAAAAAGGCTTGAAATCCAGTGGTGAAGGCAAAAACTCCGGCGAAGACCCATCCTATATATGAGAACAATTTTGTGCGAGGCCGGACAACCGTAGTAGAATTTACAGATCCATCTTCACTTTGACGCAATGGTTCATAGCTTCTGGTGCCCGAAGCTGTCATCGTAGCTTTATAATATCGTTTAATAGTGAAGATAAAGAATGCAAGTCGTTCAAAATCCGACGCTCTTTGTCAATGCCGCATGGATATAGTCCGATATACATGTTGATGCCCCCTTAAACATTTGAAGGGGCAACGGGTATAGTGCTTTGAGGTGGGGGGCACAATTCGAGGGAACTTCATTTAACATTAACTTGTTCACGTGTGGTGTTTCGGCTGGTACCTTTAAGGGGGCAACACCTAAAGCATGGAGCTTGGTTCTCAGGGACATGAGCTTTGCTTTCAAAACTCTTGTAGGGTCGGTTCTAGCACACCAAATCCTCACCGTAGTTCATATTCATACCTTGCGCCAGTATACCTTCTCTTGCTTCATTTCTCCAATCGTCACAAATGGATTCCAACGAGGAATACAAAACCCCCTTAATGGGTGACGATTCCGGAAGCAGCAGCTCTACGTTATTTCTACCTCGCGAGTACGAACAACCTGCAAGTAAGCGGTGGAAATGGTCTTCATACATGTATATTGTGTTGTTGGCCATCACGATATTGGGATCAACCTCAGGACTTGTTTGGTATAGCCATTACAAAGAAACCTCACCTTATGCCTTGACGTTCCGAGGGGAGTGTGGTTGGTCAGTTGCGGAAGCAAAGGCCAACGATTGCGTTTTCGATGTCATGATGTCTTCTTGGCTACCTAAGCTATGTTATGATGAAGAACTCTCGGATAAATACCTCGCAGCCAACAATTTCACGTTCTGGGGACACAGCAAGGGTACGGATCAGCTTTCAGAGGAGGAGGTTCGCAAAGGAGAGTTCAATATCATCTTCACCCACGCGACATACCACACGCAACATTGCCTGTAAGCAAACCTCCCGTGCAAATTTATCTATAGCCTCTTCATATTCACAGCTCAAGATATGAGCTTTCAATAATTACATCATACCCATGCTAACTTTGGCCTGTATAATTGTAGTTACCTCTGGGACAAACAGCTTCGGGCCGCAAAGTCAAGACGTCCTATCTTGGACTCTATCACAAGAAGCCAGTCACATATAGAGCATTGTCTGAAAATCTTAACTGAGCACACTTCTCCAAATTTCACCATGGATGGCCTGTTCAAGACAGGAACACCAATCCATGTGAAGCCTCAGAACCAGATATGTTGGGAAGGTTAAAACATATTTTAATGGCTTGAGAGATAGGAGCTTGTGTAGAGAGAAGATTTGGATATGTTAACAATAGGGCACATGTTTTGTTGCGTTCGGAATGAGTTTCAAATCGTTTTGCTAAATAGCTAAATTTCACCCAAGCAATATTTCCTATTAGAGAGACATGACTTTAGTCAAGATCATCCACCATTACAAAATCTAAGGCATGACTAACTAAGATAGTTGTTCACGATGAGGGGAAGAGTACAGGCCCAAATGTTTTTAAGACGGTACAACAATTCCAGTGCGATTGATCACAATATTCTCTTTCAGTAAATACATTGTTTAACTTTCTTGTTTAAATCCATACCATCCTAAACTTATGTCGGGCTTGGAACAGATGAGTGAGGGTGCAGGGGCACCCTTGGCCCCCGAGGAATTGAAATACTTCCATTATATCTTGCTTTGGAGAACTCATGAAGCATCTCGAAATTTCTGCATGTATGAAGTTGCTTTGGATTGATGTACTGGCCTCGTTTATCATGCCATTCGCTAGGTGATATAACACTGGTGCCTTGGCACATGATCACCTGTCTTAAGTGATCGATACAATGTACTGAAAGATTTATCAATTTTGGGGTCTTGGTGCTTTGGAAAGAGGCTGTGTTTTCATCTTACATTGGTGTACCATTCCTCGGTATTCCTCTTCAGGGTAGTAGTCACGCCGTAAAGCTTTTCTCAATTGATTCTGTTTCCTAGTCATCAGCAATGATTGGACAGAATGCATTTTGGTATATGACGGACAAGACAATGTAGACAGTGAAATAGATCAAGACTATATATGTTAGATTTGCATGTAGACCGGGAGGATCAGTACAACTCACGTTCCTGTCCAACCACCTCTAATCCTATCCCTATACCTCTCCGCCTGCGCACCCCACAGCTTATGGGCCTCACCCTCAGAGACTGAAAAATAGTGAGATTCACCTCCTATGATTGCATTCCATGCTTCGTCAATCTCAGGACTTGGTTCGCCCACATATAAGGAAGGACCGAGGACTTCATTGCCTTCAGGAGTAAAGTCCACCCCACCAGTAAAAGTCATTTGGACGAGCTCGAACATATCAGAGGGTGCTATCGGTCAAGTTATTTTGGCGAATTTAATGAAGTCAAGCAATGAAAACGGCATTCTCAGAGACTTACTGATTACTTGCTCCTCAACAAACCCATTTTCGAACGATCCCCAAGGACTATCCTGCTGCCGCTTGCCGATTATGTTGCCCGCAATGAAGGTCGCTGCACCCCACAGCACCAAGAAGATAAAGGCTATGGCCACATGTGTCTTTTTCACGACATTTTTTGGTGGCCGCAGCGTTGGGCCATCATTTTGCAGCAAACGTTCCTCGCTTTCGAATGATGCTTTGTCGACGAGTTCACTCTCCCGCCAATCAGGGCGAAGGTTGAATATTCGTAAAAATGAAGACATCTTCAATTCCAACATGGATCGGAAAAAGCATAGGAATCTGAAGATAGTAGTCGTATATAGGAAACGAATCGGTGCTATTATTATTTGAGGTGGCAAGTGCCCCATGAAAGAAATCTTGCCTTATCGTTTCCTCGCTTAAGGAGTTCCGGAACCGATGCTACAGAAACCAGATGCCTGCTCGGCAGCGCAAATCCTGAATGACATGATGGGACTGCACTATCTTGGGTCAAGTCGTCAGTGTATTTTTGAACCTTTGACATTCTTTCCACTATGTATACCATGAATGCATGCACGACGACTCCCGGATTTTGCACTCCTAAGATGATAAGCAAGGGACCTTTGCTAGTACTTGCTTCCCAAGTTGTTGCCGTAATAGTCCACAGTTTAGCAAAGTTCTTAGAGACAACCTCTTCAATAAACCCTCAACAGATTCTCCTAGTCCGCATGTTTATTACCCTGAGCATCAACAGCCTGTTTCTCTCGAACCGCTGTCCGGATGAGCTGCCCCTAGGCAAGAAAGATGTTAGAGGCCTGCTCATACTAAGAACCTTGGGAGGTATTTGTGGCTCAGTTGGGTTTTACTGTAAGTTATATATAATCTCAGTGATGATGGGATATAGAGTATTCTCCGTTTGCGAATCCTTGATTAACTCGACTTTACATAAGATTCTTTGGAGTACCTCCCTCTGGCAGATGCAACTACTTTAAATCTCCTGGCACCCTTGGGTGCTGGCCTCATCACTTCAAAGAGATTTAATTCCATACAGATTGGTTCTATCATACTCTGTTTCCTTGGGATTGGACTTATTGCAAAACCACATTTTGTCATCGATCTGTTCGACGACAATGTTGAATATATTCACCAGAGTGTATCGAGTTCGCTGTCGCAATTGGGATTTGCTTTCGCAATGATGGGGGCACTAGGAGGAGTCGTAAGCATTCTATCTTAATTGTTATTTTGACTTTCACTGACTTCGGAGTGTGCTTACTCTGCAATTTCCAAGATTGGGAAACGATCGCATCCACTTGTGATAACCAATTGCTTTGCCACTGGTATACTGCTCACAAGTACCACCTGCTTTACTCTTATTCCCGGAGTCGACTTCAATTTTAAACTAGATCTGTTACGGTGGCTTATTCTAGGTTTAATTGGAATTTCTGGGGCATTGATGGTAATACAATATTCCTTGCATAGGAATTGACACTGATTTGACGGGCTCTAGGAATATCTTTTAACGGCAGGGCTATCAAATGAAGAGCATAGCTATGCTGTACATATGATCTACGTACAGATAGTCCTTGCTCTAATTACAGATGCGTTGCTGTGGCATACTGTACCGGATATTGCATCTTGCTTGGGGGCGTTGATGGTTGTTATAGCCCTTTATGTGACTCAAACTTATCAGGATGGAGACCAAGTTCTAGATGATATTGAGATGGCATCTAATTTTGAATAAGCTTGTTTTAATCGTCTATACCACGCTCAGGTCGATAATCATCGACTGCTTTTCGTGTTGGCTACTGAGCATGAACATCCTTTGCTTGCTATATTCTCGTGAAATTCGTTGGGAAGTGATAATCAGTGCACGTATATCAGAATTACAGTGACATTTCGTGATACGGAATGAAAATTTGTTGGCCAAGTTGGCATTATAGATATGATGGTAGATATAAACCCTTGATCACACGGTGAAAATCGCATATAATGGAGGTAACTTATATAGTAAAAAACTATAAACAAAGGATTAATTAATTCTACCCACTAAGTAACGGAGATATCTAGATTGTACATGAAAGTAGAGGCATCCGAAATAAGTTCATATCTACAT
>JAJONI010001274.1:0-13364 GCA_022190145.1 Pezicula rhizophila
CTAAGCTATGGAGTCCTTATAATCTAACAAGGAGGTATAACTAATTGATAGGGTAATCTTAGATTAAAAGTAGACCAACAATAGAGAGTTGTAAATATAGTCTTATTCCTGTACCTTTTAGTTGTAGGTCACGTTTATTTTTCCCTTTTCAATGTCCCACGCAAACCACTCTAGCATACCATCAATCAAAATTAGACACAATAAAACTCCCGATGCTCGTCCACTACTTTTCCACCATAACACATTCTACTCCGATCCTACCAAGTTACGACTTGGGGCGTATCTGCAAGTTCTATTTCAGTCTTTGGTCAGAGGATACTATACGACGGTAATATCACCTGTAAAGGATAGCCATTACTCGGCGGTGTGATTATGGATTTGAGCAGTATTATTTCTGTTGATAACATCAATTACCCTACACGACAGGACGTATATAATTCTGTGGTGAAGAACAGCAGCTGCGATACTGCTAATGATATGCAGGCCTGTCTACAGAGCTTCGAGTAATTATATCACACTCCTGAACAAAGCGAATTCTATTCCCAGCCCCCTTACTTTTCACTCTGTGGTTTTCTTTGTCCTACCCGCCTCATCCAAACAGCAAAGTCTTCACTAAGTCACCTAAAGTTTCCGCAAGCAACAGAAAAAGTACGAAAGATATCATTTATCATAGGTGATCAAGAAGATAAAGGCACCCTCTTAGCGCTCCGCAAAGATAACATCACAACTACCAAAGAAGTAGTCAATTACCTCTCTACAAATTTTCCTCAACAACGCCACAACTACTCAAATTAAAAGCAGCCTTGTTAATACTTACTTACCATAACGATCCCACAGCCAACTCACAGCTATTCCTAGTAACCTAACCATTATTTTATGCTTAACCCCACAAGCACAACCAATCCAGACATTCCATCCTAGTCCCAGTACTAATAACAACATGTAAGACACAACAGGATTCAATCCCAAATATCGCTTCTGTAGAAGCCAAGCCGCTGTAGCCCCATGGACGGACACGTGTAGCAGGAGGCGCCAAGGGGGCATGGAATCTTAAAGGTTATGCTATCAATTATAGAAGTGGCGGGAGAACCTAAAACCTAGGGAAGCCAAAGCCAAGCCTTAACGTAAGAAAATAATCGCGGACGCGAGATTCAGGTATTTTAGTATCAACTGACAAGTTTATATTGAAACTGCTGTTACTCTGCTTTAGCGATTTGAACTTTATTACATCGGTTCTTGTGGTGTCTGTATCAAGCATAATGCCGACTCCTAGGTTATGCACGCGGGATTCGAATTACTTTTAGTTCGAGGATCTTCGAGTATCTTCTCTCTGGTTAAAATAACGGCGTTTAAGCAAATGCAGCAGCTAAAATAGGTCTTCGGGGAGCTTATCTCTCTAGATGCAACGTGTAGAATTCCAAGAGTCACGGTGTCACTTTCTAAAATTACTTCGAACTTCTATTGTACTTTTTGCTCAGTTGTGTTGTATGTAGTAATGTGATTGCTTGGCTACCTTGTTTCAATGCTGACTTCAACCTCGATATTCACACTCTTGCCTGTACAAACAAGTATATCCCGGACCTCGTTCGCTCTGTCTTCTTCGTACTCTTGCGAGAATGTCAAACTGATATTCTTTAGTGAAGGTGGTCGAGACAATATGTACTTGGTTAATTTTGAGGTGATAGTATGCCAAAGACGACCACTATCTTCTGCTTCCTCATCGTCCCACTGATATCCGTACCAGAAATCCATTTCGTTGGTCAATTGCAGGGTGCGAAGACTTGGAGGAAGCACGTCTGCTAGCTCTGCCGAGCCATCTACTTGCCAGCCCAACAACGCAGGCCAAGAGATAGAGAGGTAAGAAAGATGCGTGAATCCCTTCAGTGACCCAAGTGATCCCCTAACTCCCCAGGTTCCAGGGTTGCCAATATCGATCGCCGCCGATGTGTACAGGTCCAATTTGAAATCGAGGCGTCGCAATGAAGATTCCATGGGCAGAAGCGACTTCTTTGCAATCTCCATGTCGAACCATTCAGATATATGATTTGCGTCCATCAAAATATGACATTCGAGCTCCACAAGGCCTGGGGTTACCTGTAAAATCATCTGAAGATGCCTAGCATTAAAGTCGCATTCTTGCAAAACTAACGTTCTTAAGTTTTTCGCCATGGGTACGCTCATCGGCCAGGCTGTGTTCTGGTCTGCCCATATTCGCTCAAGCTGGATTGTGCGGACATTGGGAAGATAGAAAAATCGTGAGATAGTGTTGAAGGAGATCAAGGGCTCGAATACAGAATTTGTACCGTTCTTCTCGTTGGCGTTATTATCGATGTGAATACGGACTGTCTCTAGACGGTCTAGGGTAGAGACAGTATCCGGCCGCTCTTCACGGGGACTAAGGATTGCTTGGAGCACTTCTTGGTAAATACCATGTGGTGTTGCCCTTAGCTGGCGACTATCTCCGTCCCAAAAGTCCCACGTGTAAATGTCCAGCTCCTTCAACTTTGTAAGCCGAGTTAGCAGCAGTGCACCAAGGACCTCAAAATTCAGATTCCCCGTCACCCAGTCTTGAGGAGCAATATCCGCATCATGGAGGAATCTCTTCATGATTGCGATTTGATCAGTGGTACCCGGGGCCTCACCAGAGAGAGGCAAGGGGTGTAGGCATCGTCGGGTATTGTGAGATTTCCATATCGAGAAATGCTGCACGAGCGCTGCGCTGTTGGGGTCTGCGATCATGCATTGCAGATTATAAAAACGCCTTGGGTCATACTTCTGGTTCGGGTTCAGTCTCCAGCAAACCTGGCGATAGAGGAAGGGCCGCACGATCCTGTAAAACAATGTGCAGGTGAGAGAGAGCGCCACGTAGTCCTGAATAGGATCGGGACTGATGTCGCCGAGCTCGGAAAATACGCATACGATCAATGCCTCATCAAATCTTGTTTCGATGAAGGAGCAAGTATGCTGCATTTTATGGCCGGCAGGGGTATATGTAGATAGATTAGATGGAAAACGTTGCTGCTCGCAGTCTGATATATATTTTGCGTGCTTACGCAGGTGCTTCGTAGGCTTCGTACCGGGAAGAAGTCAAAATCTCACCGCTTTTGCAGGGGTACACTAAGATACCGCTATAGCAGGATTTTGCTTAGCAGAAAACCAAGCGGTGACACAAAACTGATTCCCTGTAGGTCGCTATACACCCCCCATTCTGTCGAAGGATTGCTCACGCAGGATGGAACTGATGGTACGGGATGAACGGATGTTTCATCATCAAAGTATACTGGACTTCGTACAAACCTAAGCCAAACCCTATTTCTGTCTAACCACAACTAGGCAATGATAGCGAAAAAAGGTGACTTTTTGGTGGAGTGATTGGTTGATTTACCCCAGATCTACACAGCCGCAGCTTAGATGATGGTATACCATGTGGCTGGTTTAGGCCTGTGCTTGTACTGAAGGATCGTTCCGAAGGGGCCGTAAATCATGCCTTGCTGCCCACGAGACGACTTGGCTATGATCCTATTCACATTTCGAATTAAAATCAAAATCGCAACTTTTGAGGCTGAGTCCTGTCAACTGCTGCTTGGCAATGGTTTCGATGACAATCAATAACTTTCATTCCCAAAAAACCCTAACTTTGTACTTAGAAAAGCTAACCAAAAATAAAATACATTCGCTAAGAGAACATGCACACCAGATTCCCCGCATATTGACCCGTGCAGCAAGCGCCAAACAAGGATGCATTATCGGTACAGTTGGTTCTTGAAGCTCCCCAACACTAAGCGAATGAATGCTGTTAGTCAAAATTGCCAAATGGTGCAGAGGAGTTGGGGCAGGGAGAATACTCACAACCTGAAGAGTCGATGAGGAATTGGCTGGTTCCGCTAGTTAGCAACAAAGTATTGAGACAGGAGAAGCACCTCAGAAACTTACCATTACCGGCAACTCCGCCAACAGAAGAACAGCACGACTTAGTCGCTGAGTCAACGGGATTTCCAGCAGTTTCCCAGCACGAGCAGCCATTGATAGATGGGCATGCTTGTGATGTATCGGCTTTGGCACATGAATCACTTGCCGGGTTGACCTCAGGGCCCCAAGTCCCATTTACAGACCCTTCGCCCGAGACTCCAGAATTGGTGAGCGCAATGTGCCATATCACGGCACGGGCAATGATGGCATGACCAGCAACCTGTGGATGAAAGACTCGCTTTATACTATCTGAGAGCAGACAGCGCCCGCGACAAGTATTGTCTGGCCCGCTACCGTCGGGCAATGATTGTTGGAGCGAGCTATTGTCCGTATGTGCTTGGTCTATCAGCGATTCGATTGCTTGATCGAAAGGTAGTCCTTCGGTTGAGTTTGTTGAACTGGTAGTGTTTGTTGAACCGGTTGAGTTTTGGCGTTTTTCGATTTCTCCTGTTAGTATCATCTCATCCGCCAATTCTGGTCTTCCCTCCTCCTCCTCCTCCTCCTCCCACTCGTCCCTCTTGAGCATGTTGTTGTTGTTCGTATCCCATTCATAGAACAGTAGGCCGTCTCGGTCTCCTTGAGGTTCCTTGACACCATCCTCGCAGAACCGGCCTTGGGTGAGTGAGAAGTAGTCATCATAGTCCACATACACAAACTGATCTCCAGCTCTTCCTACCGCATCCTTGATTGCCTGGTTAGTACTGACAACCAGGTTATTCATCTTCGTGCGTCTATCTTGCGTAAGAAATTGTCGCGCGCCATACTGCCACCAAAAAGCCCAAGTGACAGAGTCGCAGTCTTTCGCAGTATCCGCAAAGAATTTGGCGTAGCCAGTGATATAGACCTTTCTACCACTGTTGACCTTCCCTTTGAGAGCAGCAGTCAATTTGTCCAGGTTTCCAGGTAGGGTATCGGTGATCAAGCTAGCGGAGTACGTGAGCTGACTTTCGCAGGGCTCGGAGCCAACCGAGAGCCATTGGAAAACGCATCTGTTGAGAATGTCGACAAGGCCAACATCGTTGCCTCCAGAACTCACTGTGATGAGATCATAGGAGTCTGTAAGTGCTGAAACTTGCTTGCTGACAATTTGTGGAGTTGTAGCGCCGGAACAGGCCAGGAACTCGAATGTCTGCGACCCAGACATGCTATCAAAGGAGTTGATGAGATTTGGGTACGAATTATTGTACCGCGCACAACTTCCTGAATCGTCGAACTTGGTACCAGCTCCAATCCCAGCGGCACTAGATTAGATATTGTCAGTTTTCCGAGAGTTTTCATTTGAGAGAACGATCTCTTACTAGGAATCTCCTATGGCAGCCCATTTTTTAATATAGGACAAGTCTTCATAGTCGACATCCTGGTCAGTTGTTTGTCTGCCGGCAAGCCATTGAAAGGTATCTAGAAAGTGAGGGACTGCAGTGACTACAGAGAACTGCAGCTGTAAAGCTACAAGTGCAGTCGCTTTGAAGGTCTGACTACGCATCTTGAAACGAGTGGTTGTTGCTGTGCAAAGCAATAAGCAATGAAAATGAAAGTGATTGTCGCTTAAAGATTGAAATTCTAGTGCCGGTGTGACCTGATATATCTTTCTCTTCAGTAGCTGGATTGAGTCTGGAGTCTCAATCGAATTTCGGATCCGGCGGAACTTGATTTCAAACTCATAATTAGTTAGGAGCCTTGATTATGCATTGTTTCGCATCGCAAAACTAAGAACTTAAGGCGCAGCAGATGCAAAGTGCGAATAATCATGTCCTATACATGCTACAAAGAACACAGAACAGTATCTTAGATTTAGGATTTAGCATGTAGGATTCAGCATGTATGATTTAAGAATTAAGAATTCTGGATAACCTTAAAAGGGCCATTTAGAGTTTCCTGGTATTTCTCGATGTTTGACATTAAGTTACGGGCTATGCGAAGGCAAAAGGGAAGGTAAGCGAAGCTGTCGCACAAACAAGCCACCTACGTATTGTTCTCATTATAATTCAGTGCCAAAAAAGGGCTTGTGGCGCAGCCTTCCAATCCTTCCAAAGTCAATCTCTATATGGCTGATGTTTGAATGCCCTTATTAAATACATGCACCTTTGTACTTAGGATGAAGGATCATTATAATTGCGAGGGGAAAACCCTAACTTACTATTGGTAAGCGGTTAAAAACAACCTCGTTGTTTGAAGTGCTCGTATACAATTCTAACCGCAGCTTTGCCAAGTCGGCGAGTACTAATTGTTATAATGCAATGACCAAAATGAGGTCTGCTCTCTCCGAGCTGCCGAATGTCGTCCTACCTTCACTGGATATAAACCCCTTCAAAGCTGTACATTCGAGCTTTGTTTGCACTCGTTGGATAACCACTTTCATTTGGAAAATTCCCCCTCAAAGCTTTACATTCTAGCTTTGTTTGCACTCGTTAGATTACTGCTTTCGTTTAAAAAATCCCCCAACATGATGTTCACACAGACGACCTGGCCTAGCATTTTGGCTGCCTTCTTCCTTCTCTTTACCACTGTACTTGCCCAGAGCCTTGGTATTACCGCCGACAGTGCAGCTGCAGCTAGAGGACGATACGTATGGTCTTCCCGAGCTACCTATAGCGAGGATGTTGGAACACTATTCACCGACTCCGAATTATACGGACTAGCAAGCCAAGCATACGATGAGATGGCTGCAGACTGGGTTGTACGAAAGAGCGTCAAAAAACAAAAACCTGCTATGATGGGAGCCTGGGCAATAGGAAATACTGTCTACTTTTCCTCATCGATTAAGGGCGGCGCCTTCATTTATGACGTAAATGGAGGAACAAGTGAGCCAACTCAATCACTTCTTGCACTCCAACGCTGCATGATTACCATGCAAGTAACCGGGGAACATAGAACTGGAGCCAGCTGTGCCGAAGTGATGGGTATTCATCAGGTTAGTTTTCCCATCTTGAATATTCGCCCAAGTCAAATGATATTATCGTTCCTATAGCTAATTCCAAGTATAGTTCTATAATGACCCAGATGTAACATTCGACAAGAGTGATCCAACCAAGTGGCCAGCTTCAAGAATTGTGGCCTTTGGTATTGCAGGGAAATCAAAAACGCCGGGTCGTGAGTTCCCATTCTAGTTCCATTTCTTTCCATTCAAAAGATAATCATGCTGACCATACTGTTCCATAAAGCTGTTCCACCTTGTGGAGACGAGAATGGCTGGGGATGCTCAACTTATACGGCAAGTTTGGGCATCAAAAGCGTTGCCACCAGTGTTGGTGCTACGACGAAGAATCCTGCCGTGGCACCTTCAAATACTGTGCAAATTCCTATTTGTTAGTCTTTTATGAAATCAAACGAACGAAGTGGAGAGAAATTATTGGATTTGAGGGGTTTCTTGTATATACTATACCATCTGTTATCAAATTCTTACCTACTGTCACATATCTATCTCCAGCCAAGCCTCCCGGTCTTTTTTAGTGGCTATAGCTGCTTGGAAATATTCACGTCAAGTATAAGATCATTAAACTACATGCAGGGAACAGTGAATACCGGGGAATGGGTTTGTGGCCCCTCCTTTTCGGTAATATCCCCTTCCTCCACAGTCTTACCACCCCCCAGCTTCTGCGATCTAGCTTTCAAAGCTTTGTCCACCCCTTGAATAACCTAAAGGGCCTTGTGAACCTTGTCGACCGAACCTAGATCGAGTTAGTGCCGAAATACAAGTTATAGACTATAGCTGTTTAATACAAAGGCTATAGGGTAGTATATTAACAAACATAGCCAAACGGGATATACACTAGTAATAGAGGTAAAATTACATAACTTAAAGAGAGTTAAAGATTTTTAAGGATTATAATTATATAGAAATGAAATATTAGAATTACTTATATTAAAGCTCTTAAGGGTTACATTGACCGGGATTGCTAAGAGATGCCCTTCGGTCCTGATGCAGCCGGACATCAACGGTAAATCCCTGTACAAATACCTCGCCAGCACCGCAAAGGAATTCAACATCGACCCGAACATGGTCGGTTCGCTTGAGAATCCGGATAGACAGAGACGGGTCCCCGATTTAGTAGAGACCGCGAAATCCCTAAATCAATCCGAGTCAACGAGAAGATCCTCTTCTAGCGGATCAATTCGGAACTTTAAAGACAATCTAAGGCATGAAAGCAAGCTTGCTGAAACTACAAGAAGTAGTAAGAAGAGTGTGGGTAAGAACTCGGAGCGGAAAGCCTACCCGGGCTAGGATATCGAGACGTCATAAGAGCTAGTTAGAAGGATCGAGAATTATATGTTTGCTAGGGCTTTATCACAGAACAACTTCAACTAGAAATATACCATATACAAGTCTGTTTTGGTCAGGTACGTATGGTATTGTATATTGAGAAAGTGTTGCTCTCTGAAGTTCGTTGATGTTCATTCAATGGAGCTTCAGCTGGCAATTAGGAATGCCCTTGAGGCACTTCCGACTTGTTGACTAGTTTTAGGCCACCGTAACTGTTGGAATTGGTGACAATGGTCTATAATTGATTAATATTCGGGTCAACACTGGTACACGTTGAGCTGAAACTCCTCTAGTACAAGGAGTATGTTCAAATACTACCGTCCTCAACCGGAATCACGGACCTTGTCGAGTTAATAAATCTTCAAAAAGAAAACCATGGCTTGATCACAGGTTTAATGGACTAGCTTGTGGGATATTGTATTAAGGATAAATAGGAGTCTAGTTAAACATTATACTCTTACCTGCTCATCTGGCTTTAGACGACCAAGAATAACCTCCAAATGGGTAGTTCCAGTCGCATCAGTCTCCATCTCATCAATGGTACCCCATTTCGATTCCAACTCCTTGATCTTTGCAGCCCAGTATGGCCTCATTGGTCCATCCTCCATTTGGTACTTCTTAAGAAAGTTATACACAGCACGCCATGCCGAGTTCAGCGCCCCAACAATCCAAGCATGATGGGTACTAGTAGCTGGGAATTGAAGCGTTAGCACGATGTTAGAATCAGGATCTTGGAGAGTTACCTTCACCAACAAAATGCAGATTTCCATCCGCCGTGGGCCGAGTGAGATAGGGGTACAGCCTGCTGAATTGTCCCGGACCAAAAAGTGCGAATGCGCCAGAAGTGTTGGGATCGGCATACCAATCGAAAGCATTATACTCCATAACGCTTTCTCGGAGCTCATCATAAGTGATAATGTGGGAGTGAAGTCTAGCCAAGTCACGAAGCATCAATTCAAGTAGCTCATCATTGACTCCATGACCATCAGGCGCAATGAGACCCCCAATTCGCTGCGCATCTTGTGCCCAGGTGTAACAGCAAAGCAGCACGGCAGGGTTTTCGGGTCCGTCGTGGAGGTTATACGACGGATAAACACAAGTACGGATAGGCCAGTCGGTACTACCAGTTCCACCATTAACGATACCACCTCTCGTAATCCACCAGGGCGTCTTGAATCTGATGGCGACCTTTGAAGAGGCATCGTAGTGAAGTTCTCGGAGAGCATCCCTTTGAACCGAATGAAGTTCTGCGTGCCGGAGGTCTATACGCTGCGCGCAAGCTAAGCTTGTCGTGTTGAATACCGTCGAATAGATACGTGGCGAAGCTTCAGATGCTACTTCAATAACCATGTTTGCATTTGTAGGTCTGTTTCGGTCAATAGCAATTGATTTCACGCGCTTGGTTCGTTCTGGTATCCTTTTAATAGTCTTGAGCATCCCATCAGTGATCAGCGAGGACCCTCCATCAATACAGACCCACTGTTGGGTGCGACCCTGAGGTCGAGGAGCATCAAAGTCAAATGAATCAATGACACTTTCTGAGAATGCTTGGTCATATAGACCGGACGCGCTTCAGGCTAGTCAGCTTATACTCATTCATTATCTCATATATAATAGCTTACCTTTCCATGGTCTCTAGCCAGTTAATGGTATAGTAGTCTCCAAATGCGCTTTAATTTCGGTTAATGATGGCCACTGAAAAAAGGATGATATACTCACCTGCGTTGCCGAATGTACTCGCGGGTTGAAAACTCATCGACAGTCATGAGCTTTGCAAAACCCCTCTCCCAATTCTCGGCTAGGGCCTCCTTGTACTCACCAAAGACCTCATCCAGAATTTGGTCCGGTCCAATTGCAACGGCAGCGTCAGGTACAACTCCACCGTTGCTGATACTGACTTGGAATTGATCATAGTGTTCAGGATTGCCTTCGACGTAGAGAATATCGTTGTAGTATTGAGGCGTTTTGACAGCTTCGGGGGGCCCATAAATGTATGGGATTTCCCGATCCTGAATGCCTACACGTCTAAACAGGTCGAAGGTTCTACCACCAATATCAGCACAAAGACTACGTCTTGAGTTAGTTCAAAGAACACACCGTTCCATGATGGCAATCTTTGGGAAGCGCATGGCCCCAATATCGTAGTACTGATGACCGGTTTTATCTTCACCTGGTGGAACGAAGTAATAAGTATTAACTCTTCCACCTATTCGGTCCGACGATTCCAAGATATCATATGAGAGATTCGGAATGGCGAGAGAATCCAAGATCATCGCAATGTACAATCCAGAAACACCTGCCCCGACAATACAGGCCTTCAACTCTGGCCATCCGGGCTCTGGAACGGCAGCACCTGGTGTTTTCAATCCAGGAGCTGAGGGTCCGGTCTGTGTTGGATCAGATGGAAGATGAAGGGGATCTTGAATGGGAAGCTCTCCAACGAAGCCAGGAATTGCTCCGAATTTCCCTTTACGATTAAGCATAACCAACTCTTTGTGGAGCGCTTCTCGAACGAGACGCCGTGCCCATTGGGCCCGCATGGAAACACCTGGTATTCTTGATGGTTTTTTTGTGTCTGCCATAGTGACAGATATAAATATAAAACAAATATAAATGATTTTCTGATTTGAGGTTCTATTGCGGGTATGGACTTGTCAATATATATATAATATACATATCTTTTCTGTGTGAGGTACTGTATATTAAATTTGCGTTTCGGGAACACTTAGTTACCCGCATTCTTAGAAAAAGGAAATATCCGACCTCTCGAGCATGGAAGGGAGCTGGTGATGCATGTCGTTGCATGCATCATTGACTTTGACCTGTTTTCGGGAGTAGAGTCGCCATTTCTTTCCTCTCCCAACCCTAATTCAAATCTTCTTACTGTTATCTAATGCTCCTCTATAACTTTCTGAGTAAGGCTAAAAGCTGACAACATACGATTTTGGTTTTTCAAGGAATTTGAGAGTTTGTTAATCCTAGTGACGCTTCGAGTTGCTGGTCATTTGCATATTTCCTGAGGCGCTGCGCTCTCAAAAAAAAATATAAATAAACAAAATAGAGGCTAGCCAAGACCAGAGTTTAAAGTTCGGGGAGGGAGCGGGAACGGTGAGAGGGACAAACTACTAGAAAGTAACCTCCACGTGAGTAAAGAGGTCCTACCTTGCTCAATTGTCTCCCTCGTCTACAGCAACTTCTGCTCAGACCTCCCTTCTCACATTGCGTTTCGTAGATACGGACGTGAATAAGATTGACAGTTGCAACGATTTTGATCATTTCAAATCATCCAAGAAATGCCTCAATCAACTATTTACGACGTGGCCGTGATTGGGGGAGGTCCGATAGGGCTCTCCGCCGCGTACGAGTGCGCGAGAGCTGGGTCATCGGTACTTTTACTTGAAAAAAGCACCTTCTTCAATCAAGCTGGTAGCTCTGGAGATCTTGTCAGAATGTTCCGAACTATGTATACGGAAGATTTTATGGCAGACCTTGCTCATGATTCGCTCAAAATCTGGGATGAACTTGAAGATGATGCAGGTGACGACAACCTAAGGCTAATGAGTGGTCTTCTGAACTTTGGAGATCCAGATTATGGTGCTGGTGGACCTGAAGGTGAGAGAGATATCGATGACTTTTGAGATATTCAGAATCCTAACTAGGTTCGTAGGGACTTTGTTGGGACCCATTCCTAACTTGAAGCGCCTGAACATGGAGTATAAGATACGTAAGTCATGCAGCTTTTCAATTCGTGTAGTTTTCATATTTACAGAAGGTCCAGTCAACAAGACCCAAATTGAAGAACAATATCCTTTCCGCGGTCTTCCAGATAACTACATTGGCCTCAAAGCCCCTGACAATGGTGTCATCAACGTTCCACTACTGCTACGAACTCTCTATCGCTTAGCCCAAACATATGGCGCAGTTTTGCGCCAAGAAACCAGGGTTACAAAACTAGAACCCATTATAGTAGAGGGCAGTGAACTGTGGAGAATCAATGCGAAGACATCTGCAACGAAAAACCTCACCGAAGACACCAGTTTCCGCGCCAAAAAAATCATCATCACCAGCGGGGCATATACCAATCATATACTCACACCCAGCTTTGACATCCATCTGAACTTGGATATCTGGGAGATGGTAGCCAGTTATTGGGCAGTGAATCCTGGACCCCGTGGAACTGTATTTCCGAGTAAGTTCCGTCCCATTACCAAAAGCTGATGTGGATAGCAATATCTTACCACGAAATGGATACAGGCATGTGGTTCCAATTTGCAGATGATAAAAACGGGCGCTCTCAACTCTTATACGGATTTCCCGCTGTACCCTGGGGACAACAGAATCTCTGCCGGGTAGCTGTCGATGCAGCCACACGATCCATCACTGACCCGGATGAACGCAATACAAGTGAAATCAGTGCACAAGATGTCCAGGATGTGCAGGCATTCATACATGAGAGGGTCAAAGGCGTTGATGGTTCTGTTCCAGCTTACTCCCTTACCTGCCTACAAACTAACGTGTTCGGTAAGTTGTCCTATGTTTTGTGTTGGCCAATTGTTACAATATAACTAACAAGCAAAAGATAACATGTTTGTCCTTGATTTCTTGCCGGAGAAATATCTGAAGGGTGGTAAGAAGGATAGTATCGCTATTTTTACAGCCGGATGGGCCATGAAGTTTGTCCCGCTCCTTGGAAGAGCGTTGAAAGAGATGGCGATCGATGGACACTCGAAGTATGCGCTGCCGCAGTTTTCTATTGACAGGGTAGATCCGACAACTGGGCAGAGTATCATCGCTCCTGGACGTGTTGAGGTTGTAAATGCGCAGGAGAAGAAGGCTTTGGGGACGAGGAACAAAGGGTCCTCGATCAGATGCTAACCTAGTTTTATGACTAATATAATATAGAAGGTGGTGGTGCCGAGTAATTGCTAATGCCTAAGAACTATGACTATTGTATCAAAGTGCTAGCTAGTTACCCCTCCTATTTCGTTCATTCGAAGACTTTTACCTAATTTTTTCTGCCAAATTTCGTCCCGTTCTTGTTAAGTTACTATTATTGCCCTCTACTAAAGAATCCATCGTAGCTCACTTACATATCTTAATTACTTTAGACATAACGAGGCGGCTTGTTTTATAG
>JAJONI010001275.1:0-13357 GCA_022190145.1 Pezicula rhizophila
GGTCGAATTTGATCTGGTTTGTGCATGTCTTAGGTGTACCTGGTTTAATCTAATGTAGCTTAATTGTATATACTTGTTGTATATGCTACAGTATGGAATATGTAAGTAAGAGGTGAATCAATGAGCGAGGATTGAGTTTGCTGGGGATATTTCGTAAGCGAGGTAAATTAACCGCCACTCACTTACTCACTTAGGTATTCAAGCCAAGTGAAAGCTTTCCATTCTACCAGCCTTACTCATTACATATAGTCACACACACATACATGTCACGTAAAAGAGCTAATAGTTAGATCACGGAAAATTGGTGGAAAGAATCTTTTCATTCCCCTTGCCCCTCCTTCCACTCACTCACTCACTCACTCACTCACTCCTTCACTCCTTCATTAGAAGGTATTAGGTATCTCAAACCATCCGCCACATAAGAGAATAATATCTCTTCTCCCAAATATATAACGGGGAGTCAGTCTAAGAAGATATAATAATCCCACCATCATAATAATCCTATCCCAAATCAAAACCGGCCTAAAAGCCAGCCCCGCAAAAAGCTTTCCCTGGTATCATTCGAATAAAATAGCCCGACTTTCATAACAAAGTATTCCGAAGTGAAAAAAAAAAGACTTGGTGAAGTTACAATAAAAAACGAATGTCTCCAATAATTATATAAGAAAGAAAGTCGACGTTGTGCTGATTTGCGTATTCCTGGCTGTTGTGGTTGTGTACTCATCCCATCCCCGTAATTCTCGTCATGAAAAATAAAACAAAATGTCGTGTGAAACGGAACTAAAACAAAACTCCTCCCAGAATGCTGAATCCCCATGCAAATGCTCCACAAGATGTGCTCTGATAAGTTCTCTTGTGCTCTTTCGTAACTTTCGCCCTTCGGCTGAATAAAAGGTACTATCGCCCAAAACTCCGCCCACAATGTCGAATCGAATATAAGTTGAATAAATATGAATAATGTAGAAGAAGATGCGGATCTACGCCCCAAAAGGCGATATATGTAAAGCCGCTGACTTTTCGTAGTAGCCTTGATTGTTCCCATCCTTGCTCATCTTCCGTAAAACTCCTGTGTTTCCGTATGCTGATGGAAAGTAAAACTGAATCTGTACATGGTATCGCAGAAGCAACATGACTTGTTTAAAGTGGTCGGGGTGAATGGTCGTCCATCGACTTTGGTCGAAGTGTGGAACCGCTGCCGTTTGAGCCTTGAAGTTGCTTGTTATGGTTCTTACGGGTTAATTTGGCGTAATGAAGACCGCAGGCGTTACATAGAGTGCGGGCCCCATCTGGCCCTCTTCTCCATTCGGGAGTTTCTGCTCTATTGCAGCTGTGGCATCGGCCTGGAGGTGCAGCTCGCTGTGAAGGATTAGTCTGGAAACTGTCCAAATGGTAGATTCAAGCATACCCCTCGACGCTTTTTACTTTCTGAACCACCGAATCCTTGAGTCTTGAGATCGTCCCCGTACATGCTCATCTCATCTGTCTCATAATCTTTGCCACCCTGCTCCCGCATCCGCTGATCTGCCATCGCTGCATGCTCTTGTTGGTAGATGGTTTCCCTCATCCATTGAAGAGCGTCGTGGATTTTCTTGTTCTGGGCCAACATCTCGTTGCACTCTTCCAGGTTTGGCATTCTTTCCGGATATGTCACCGTCCTCTGCTGCTCTTGTGCAATTAATTCATAGTGAGCAGACCAATCTCGGATTTTGTTGCTGCATGTATGTATCTATCCAAGTCAGCATGGTTTACAGCCACCCATCCAGCCTTGATTTACCTGCGAAAGATTGTTCTCGAAGTCCCAAATGTCCAAATGCCGTTTCATGTTCACAACGAATGGTGCATTTCTCTTTTCGTCTATTCCACCTCTGCTCCATTCGCCAGATTGCCGGTCATCCCGAGGTGGATATCGTGACTGATCGTGCATTCCTGCATGGGGAGTGTGACTGGGTTGGTATCCACTGTCACGTTGGCTACTCGGCGCATATCCATACGGCTCTTGAGGGGGAGGGTGGCTGGAGTATCCATTTGGTTGGAGGCGTTCTGGTGGTCGAGAATCTTGCTCATATCTGGGCGCATCAAATCGAGGCGCCTGTGGAGGAGGCGCTGCATAGGGGTTATGTGGCGGGGCTGGCGCTGCTTGCAAGGAAGCAGATGAAGCATGTCGGTTCTCTGGGTAGGAAGCAGGAATTGGCTCTGGCCTCGAAAAAGGATTCTGTGGGTGGATTGGATGTGGTGGTGAAGTATGACGAGGTTGTGGTGGAGCTTGGCTGTATGGCGTCTGTTCTGGATACGATCGAGGTGGTATCGGAGGACCTTGCGTGTAAGGCGATTGCTGGTGTTGTTGCTGTTGCTGTGGTGGATGTGAAGTTACCGGTGACACATACGAAGGAGTGGGCTTTGGCCCGCTGTTGAGAGCCTCGTGTATTGAGGGCAGAGACTGTCGATGTGGGGCTTGGGTCTGGAGAGATGATGGCTCGTTCTTGTTATCTGATGTTCGTCTTGACTCTGGCGGCGACAAGAGGCCCGACAAGGCATGTGAAGGAGGAGGCGCTGGCCAGCCAGACGAGTATGGCGGAGGAGGCCCATTAGAGTACATTGAAGTGGTAGGGCTTATGACAGCAGCAGCGGCCATACTTGTAGTATATGCTCGGTCGTAGGATTCTTTACTATTTCGGTCTTGGTTGATTAATGATAATATTCCACTGTAGGGTATATTAGCTTCTGAATTGACAACAGAGGAAGGCCATATGTCTGCTGGTCAAACAAACCTCTGCCTAGTTCCAGCTTCCGCTGCTTCCATAGTAGGATGTGCGAGTGCAGTTCTTGTGTCCTCCAGATCAGACCAGCGTCGATGGTCGGGGAGCATGCGTCGGCGCAAGAGAATATCGTGCCCTTCCCGTCCCGATGTGTGTTCCCGTTACACTCCGCTGGTTGACCTCAGCATCTGCAGCCCTCCCCTCAGCTCGAGTCGGCCCTGCACGAGGTTGAATTGCTTACGGAAACGCAAAACCTGGGCCGAGAAATGGATTTGAGGTCCGCTGGAAGAGAGTGGAAGCCTGGGCAGTAGCCAATGCAGAGGATACAAAGGACGGAAGGCACAGGATATATCGGTACTTGTTCCTAGGGCCGTGTCGTTGTCGTCGGTTATATCTTGTGTGTGTTCTGCACGGGTTGACGAAGTCGGACGGCGGTGCTTCTGTGGCAATCGGATCGCTAAGATCCCGTGAAATATAAAGTGTGTTGCATGGAAAGAGAAGATTGAAAATGCGATCTTCGAGCTCACAATCGAGCAGCTGGGGAGAGAGCGCGCGTGTGGTGTGCGGCGGTGACTGAGGAAAAAGCAAAATTGCCGCGGTGGCTTGGGGGTTGGTGCGGGATGTATTCGCGTTAAAAGAGGTATATTTACTCGAAGCGTGGAAATTGGAGGGGGGAGCACCGGTATGTAAAGTCAAACTGTTTTGTTTTGGCTGTTTTGAAGGTGTGTTTTGCTTTTCTCGGAAACAGAAGAGCAATAGAAGAGTTCTACGGAAGGACGAATGGACGTTGAGGTGGGTGGGTGGTGGTGGTGGTGGAGGTGGTGGAGGTGGTAGTAGGTAGTAGTAGTAGTAGCGGGACGGCGTGATGTGAGATGTATGGTTTTCTCTGGGGGTGTGGAGGAGGAGAACAGGCTGGGACGAATTGTAAGTGCAGGAGAAAGCAGGAAGGAGAACGAGCGAGAGGGAGAGGGAGAGGGTGAGAGAGTGAGAGTGAGAGAAAAGAGAAAGTGAGAGAGAGCGTAGGCAGATTTTAGCAGATGATGCGATGAGATGGCATCCGCTGGAGAGCCAGAACAAGACGCTGCAGGCATGTCTGGGCAGACCAGGGCAGGGTACAGTAGCAGCAAGCAGGGCCAGCAGAGCCAACAAAGACACTTGGACGCACTGCAAAAAAAAAAAAAAGTGCACTACTGAACCAGACGTTTGCCAGGCAGAGGGAGAGACAGCGGCCAGCAGGCGGGAGAGGAGCTTAGAGTTTCGATGGTGGGATCGCACTGGGATCGCATTTGCAAGCCCACCGATACACCCTGGCCCCTGTATTTTGCATTTTACTTACAGTATCCTCACCTCCACTTCCACCACCACCACACACCCATCCACACCCCATCTCGAATCCATAATCCATGCTACATGCTCACACCCATGTCCATGCAGCACGCTCATCAGCTTCTTTCCTTCCTTTGGCCTCTCCCTGCAAACATGTCCAAGCCCTCGCCGCCGCCAAACACACTGTACCAAAAACCGCCAGCAGGGGAGAGATGGAGTGTGCTGTACGGAGTAAGTGCTGTAAGAGCTGTACTGTACTTCGTACTGTAAGAACAACAGGGGATCAAGCTCTCATTGAGATTGATTCCTTACAGCCCTCGCAGCCGGGGCCTTGATTAACAAGCATTGGTGCGTCGTGCTTCATCCTCCACCACGAGTAAGCCTTGCTATTCATTATTATGATTATGTTTCTCTTCAATGTATCAAAATACTTTTCTACAGGATGTATCCTTCCATGCCTCTCCACGCTCGGCGTATCACCGAAAGACTAATTCAAGCACAGTTCACTCGTTCCATCCCCTCAATAATCTTCTTCTACAGTGGCTCTACCGTAGCAGCAGTGTAGCCAGGCTACCGTACTCTGCCATTGTTGGTATGCTACGGAACCGTACCACGTTGGTTGACGAGCCCGCTTCCGCTCTCTATTTTAATGTCTAGCTCTGCCGCAGTAGCTCTAGCCGTAGCAGGAGTGTTCTGGATTTTTGAATTGACGACAGAGCCGTTCTCCTTTCTCTCAACACCTTGCCGTAACTCACAAACCCGCGCCGACTGCGCCAAATGCCATTCACAATACGGTACTGACTTGCCCGAGCCGGCATCGTAGACCGGGCGCACATCACATCGCAAAAATGATCGGAGATGTCCCGCTGTCTAAAACGCACCCGGTGGATGCGCAGTACTGTGCGTAGTAATATAGTGAGCTTTATTGCGGTCGAAGCTAACTGGCTACGCGAAAAGGAGATACTGCTGGAACGGGCCTGGTACGCAGCTGCGACAGCGATCGCTGAGATATCCGTCCAGGGTCAACGAAACCCCCATGCCCAGCCCAACGATGAGCGGCGCTACTGTACGAAGTCTGGAAGGTACGGATGTTGACTTTTTGGTGACTCTCCTGTTACGATATCTCAACAAGGAGAGTAGTGTGGGTGTCCGCCGTTTTGCACACCCCCAGTAGCATCATCCACACTATTGCTGTGCCATCAAACCACTGCCTTGGGATTTACATCTCTTCACGAAGTCTACCAAGCTGGTATTCATCCTTCGTACCACTACTACAGTATCTTATTAATAAAATCGAGGAAACGTGTATACAGCAGGCCTCAAGGCGTACTGTAAGCATCCGGTATCGTCATCACAGGACGTACTCCTCAGCCTTCATCAGTGGATAAACCACCTTTTCTATGTTGTACTTGCTTGTGCAGCGCTCTGTGCTTCATATAACATGCTGTAACTCTGGGATTTCTGTGGTTTTCTAGCGTTGCAACCACTATCTCTTTCACAACTAGATCCATCGCCCCTCAGAGTCTCACCACATCTCACGATCGCAAGGCGCTTGCCGTTCGATTTTATTATTCCTTTTATGTGCCTCGATAGTGGTATGCATGGCGCTGTTGAGTCAAAGGATCTCTGACTAAGAAGACAGCATATTGTATTCTGCTAGAGAGGCGCCCATGAATGGCTTTAGGCGACCTGGCGAGGGTAAGCCTGTAAGGATCGCAGTGTGATCAGAACAAGGCATCTGGCTGGCGATTTCTCAGGGGACTCGGCCCCACCAAGACAATCTTGTACAGGGCTCTCACAGGGCTACACGGCAGATCTCTCCTGCCACACACCAGTCCCGTTCCAGGAAACAGAACGTATCTCTAAAAAAAAAACGCTGTCATAACTGTTTGTGTTTCTGTAGCAAACAATCGGTGGTGGGATCCGGGAACGAAATTATAGCAAACATATCTATTTCTTTTGAGTTTGGAGGAACACTGTTAAAGTTGTCACAACGTTTGCCCATTACAAGTCGGATCTTCGGATCTCCGACAGTCCGGACTGGATACAACAGAGGCCATTTTCCTAGAAGCCAAATCTCTTGATATAACATTTGGCAGTTGGGAAAGCGAACTATAGCTGCCAATTCATTTGACACAAATAGCGATGGACAACACGAAATAGGACAGATGCATCACACTTATCATATCTTGGATCATACTCCACGAGTCAGGAGTTAGGAATAATGAAGAAAATTGCTTGCTGGCTCGCTTTGCCCAGCACAATAAAGGGCAGCGCACAGGAAAGCAGTTGCTTCAGCAGCTAGGGGTTTTAGTCCACAAGTTCTCTACTCGCACTTGCTATATCCAGCTTCTAGCTACCGCTATTCTTGCCATTGATGGTTGTGGAGTGGACTTCAAGCTGCCCAAGAAACTTAAACTAAGTATTTTAACGCACTTGGGCTGGTTGAAGTCCTCTCCATTGTTCGAACCAAGACTCTACGTATGCCGCTTTTGTTCTTCAATGCTATTATTGCCCCATCAAATGCTTCTCACTATGATCCATATTTAGGATCTTCATACAGCAGGATCGACTCTATACAACGTGGAAATATAGCAACATAATAATGCAAATTTCGAAATGTCATGATCAGCACTTTTTAGGCTATAGTGGGAATTACGCTGCCATTCCTATGCGTCCTACGTCTTCCGAAAAGTGGAAGGGACTAACACTCGTATAACGAAGAGCGCATCTCTTCCCTTTCGAGACACAGACACACTCCGGAGGAATGGTACCTCCTAACCCCCACGGCACATTACATGAAGCTATACTGCGATGAGTTGTTGGCGGCAAGCTTCATTCCAAAAAGATAGTCCCAGTTGCAGCAATGGAGAATCTGAATATGCATGTGTCGGGATGTCGCCGCCGCGGCTCCAACCAGTCTTCCGCCTTCCAATCCCAGGACCACAAAACAATTTAAAGACGCAGTAAAAGAGCGCCTCAGGGCCTGCACGTGCACATTTTCAAGGATAATGCCACATGTCATTCAACTGTTTTCCGGCTCGCAAGACTCGAGTCCAACGTTGGTTCGCAAGCGAGCTCTCATCTCTCATCATTTATCAATCACATCTTTCCAACATTCAACTGTTGACAACAAGCAATTCATCCCGCTGTTTCCGACACGCAAATTCCTCAGTCGTCCTTAGAATTCAACAAAAACGGAATTTCGCATACAGGATCTGCACTGCCGAAATATCTGCGAGCAAAGGGTAATTCGGTCGTGCAGACGCAATCTTCTTTAAGCCTAGGAGGAACTTGATTTAGTCCCAAGATCGACACATAGGTGCAGGCCTTGCAACCAACATCATTATATTTTTGACGGTGTGGATGAGAGCTAATGAGAAACAGCGTTTCTTAACTCCTTAACAGGGTGACAATCTTGTGCCCAACGTCAGAGGCTCCAATTCTCAACGTCCCTCGGCCCCACGAAAGGTCTTAGGCTCCTACAGGCCCCTTGTACAAACGAATCATCAACCAGACGTGAGCGCTGAAAAGAAAACTTCCAACGCACCGCTCAAATATTGTTTCTTGCGGCACTGCTGCAGTTCGACACAATATCTGCGAGGTACTTCCAGTACTCACGCATCCCAACCAGGGTATACCTTTCATCTTTTAACATTCGCCGCGCCTCGCAGCTCGTGCTTTAGCCTCCCTCCTCTCCAGTCTTCAACGAACGGAGGCTTGAGCGGAGCCCACAATTGCCACGCGACAGCCCATGGATCTACCTTGTTGTCATCGCAACGGCTTTCTTGACCGACGTCGATCACAAGGCATCCTGAACAAAACATGCGTAGCGACTCATCATCTCCTGGGTATATCGCGGCAGGAGCAGATGGAAGCCCAATACTACTCTCTCGCGTTGTTCTGCTGTTCCACGACTTTGCATCATATCATTTTTTTCTCTCTCGCTGAAGTATGAAGTTGCAGTCGGTACTACATGCATCGTATGGTGATGAATCGGAGCAGACTCCTGTTGTTGGTTGAGCTATGCAATAACCCCGGCCAACAAGCACACCTCCATTTGCAGGATCGCCGATCACACCCTTGCCATTCAGATCTTACCTAAGTTATCGACTGTACGTGCTCTGGTACCCTCCGAACGCGCTGGAACTCTCGACAAACCGTCAACCGCCTTCCTAGAGAACCCCCAAAGATCAATTACGATACAACCGAGTCTATCCTGGCGTGCCTGAGTCTACCCTCAGTCCGCCTATGGCTTGAAGAAACGGCGGATCATCAATCTTGCTGCCATCCACGTGCATCAAATGCGACCAAGAAAAAACCGTCTCCGCATGCGATCAGGTTATTCCCGGCCGCGGCGCTGCTGTAGTTTCAGAAATCTGGAGCGGCAATCAGCCCGTGGCTCGGACAGGATCTGCCCCTCGCCCACCATTCGTAGATGGGCCTTTCGGCGAACCATCGATCTTGTTTCGATTGAGTTTCTCTCCCTGTTCTTGCCATATATCAGAACTGCTATTATAATTGTTCAAAACGTATATATACGAGGGTCAGAAACAGAAACATCAGCGCAAAGTCACATCAAAATCTGCGCGCTACTTCTGTGTGGCACACTCAGATAGTCAGGTCATGGCGTTACAGTACTAGGAAATTATCCGGCGATTCTTTCACAATACATACCGTAACTGATCTTGATAAGATCTTTATTTAGTCCCTGTTGGTGGCTGGCTGTCCCTTTGGTTCCCGAATAATCTCGTCGTTTAATCGTACGATGGCGGCTGGTCAGTCATAGATGGCTAATGCAGCATCTAGATTCGGTCCACAGACCCGTATCTTCCGCTTCGAATCAATGAATCTCCCTTTATCCTCATCTTGATCTCGTCCTTGATGTCGTCGACGTCGTCGCCGGATACTGTCCAGCTGCCTGAAATTTATGTTCTTGGGTCCACTTTCTCAGGGCGATACGTATCATGTTCTTTCACCGTTTCTTCATCTTCTCTTCTAGCTTCGGGGGACCTGACTCGAGTTTTGCTTGACAATACACCGTTCACACTTCCCGAAACGGATGGACTTCCTCCACCCCAGACTTTCCTGGGCAGCGCAAGAGGAAGTGCAATCGACCGATCATATGCATGGTTTTCCCTTGAACCATGTCCTGTCAAACCTTACCCATGTTTTTCTATTGTTCACACTCTGATGACGATCCTTTTGCAGCCAATGACGAGCGTAGCAGGGAATAAGGCCGCGGGCAACTCAAAGCTGACCAGCAAACCAAGACCTTTGATTTCTCTTAACGGCCAGCGTTTAATAAGGTAAGAGGACAAGATCCTGGGAGAGATTTCCCACCCATCGACCGGAACCCCTCTGTCGGTACGCACTCTACTCATCTCGGAGCTGGTCGAATCTCCCTTCCGCTTCGGCCCTGCTGCATGCACTTGCATCGAAACCCACGCATTATCATATTTCCAGTAATCCAGGAAAGCTGAGAGACTCTACGACGCACGAGAGGCGAATCACGAGAAGCACATCGCGCGAAGTGGAACGTTGCGGGTGTGTAACGCGTCGTCTAACTATCCAGCCCCGTCTGCCACGAGATCTCTCTGAGCTTTGGCTGCTTTGTTCTTGCTTTGTTCTCCTTTCGTCTCATCTCGGATTTTGACTTTTCGACAAGTCCTTTTTGGGCTCCATCAGCTGCATCTTTGCCTTTACGAGTTTGCTCTAACACATAAGCATGGCCATGGCCAACTCATCAGAGTTTGCCGAGTGCAACGCTGTTCCATAATCGCTTGCTCTCACGGCACAACTGCCGCTGCGACTCCAAATACAGTATGTATTTTCATTCATTTGCGACCGAGGCTATTCAGTGGAGCCAGCAGCGGTGACCGTTTTTTTTGTTTTTGTCACAGGAGGGAGACGCACTCTTGTCGAGACTTTGAAATGAGAGTCTCCAAGGTTTTTAAGAGCGGTCAAACTTCAAAGTCAAACATAAACTCATTTTGTCCTCCTGACGCACGGCTATGATCGGCGTGGCACAAAAACTCATTCTCAAACATAAGGTACTGTGCTGCGCAGATGGAGTAGACGAGCCTGATGAGGTGATATAAGCAATCCACTCACACCTAATGCTTGTGCATCCTTATGCTGCTTACCCTGCTCTCCTCCTGCCTTACGGCCCTTACCAAAAGCATCAGATTCGTCACGATGATGATCACGGAATGGATCGGTCGATGAAGACGATAGCCGCACCGTATTATAAAACACAAGCGACTCGACACAACGTGACGATCGAACAAGTAGAGTAATTCAAAGGTTAATCGAAATATCACTACAACATTTCAAGAGGATAGCAACCTAGCAGAATACTAAGAGGGGTAGAGTTCAACAACTAAAAATTCTCATTTGGGCTGGACTTCGGGTCAGGCCTTAGCCACTTTTTAGATCTGATAAGCGTGAGGCCTCCAATAATGATGTGGTTGTCTCTCACCAAACCGACCGACCTACATTGCAGATCGTAAGGAAAGTTCCGCGATCCTCCACTCCTTCACAGGTAGCCGGACATGACAGCAGATCGTTCAATGATATCTCACACGCACTTCCCCTCGGATCTTCGTAATGAAGGCTCTTTCTAGCTCGTGAAGGTTTCTTAAACTGGCTTCTGGAAATTGCGATTTGCTAAGGATTGATGGTAGAAATGGACGATCTTGATGAGCTCGTGAGGGTCGTGAAAGGATAGATAGACGACACTCACAAGCTCTCAAGCACGTTATAGAGAGTGCCGATATTGGCTTGCATAGGAGATTGCATCCGCAGCTAGATTACGGAGGTACATCATCTGGCGTCTATCTCATGCTTACGGACCGACCATCAGTGCCACGATGTTTTGTGCCACCATCCATTGATTCCTGAGATGATAAACTTCCGGATGGTTATCGTTTCCGTTTCTCTATCAGGGAAGAGTTTTGATGAACATCTCTACCGGTATTCTCATCTCAACACTACCCATACACTTCACACGCTAAACGTACGAAGTACCTACGTCCTCGGCTCACTTCTCGTATTGTCGGAAAGTCTCTAGGTAAGCCTCACAGCGTACGGAGTATTGCCTTAGCAGTAATAAGGTCGTCGGGCAATTCACACATGACGTCTAGCATCCTCGAAATCTCCGGAATCATGGGAACCCATCATCTTCCTCTCGTCACATTATATCATCGCATTACAACGACCCTGGGACCGAACTTCCGAAACAACCTTTATCTCTCTCCATGAGCTGCCTTTAACGGCCCGCTCCACAAACTCCTGGAACTGACCGACAAGGCTGTTTGCTCTATCGCTCAAGCTCCGTCAGTGCGGAAAGCTTGTCAAACCCTCCCTCTCTTCGTTTTATCTCCACCGCTCGCCAGCTTCGATATTGCGCGGCCGAACCCTAGAAGAACTTGAAACACTGCCACTATCCGGCGTTCCCCCAATATTATTACGAACCCAAGGCTCAAGCTCGTCTCCATTTTTTTTTGAAGGCTTGAGCTTTGAAGGAGTGGTAAGTGAGGGGATTCTGAGATTGACAATCTCAGTCTTAAGTACTCGTACCCTAGGCCATAATTGGGGAGACGAATTTCCCTCTCCACTTGCTTCTAGAACTCAAGAGGCGCCAAGCTACTTATTACACAAGACAGATGAGCTGGGCTTTCCTTAATCTTGCCGTTTCTTTGGGAAAACGTCGCCAGCAAACGCAACCGGAAAATTTTCGTGAACTTTTTTGTTAAACTCCTACATTGTACTTAGTAGCTCCACGACATCTATCCGAATATATTATTTTTGCTTATGTATTCTTACATTCTTCGTCTTTTTTCTATCCTACCTTTTCTCTTTCGGAAGGTGGTTCTCCGGTATACAAAACGCTAGGCAAGGCCAACTTATCCCACACACAGACGTTCTGTGCTTCCCCTTGCACTCAGGAACAGCATACACCCTTACAATTACTACGACGCTGTATAGTATGTACGGTAGTCGAATGTGTTTGAGGGGGGCTTGGAAATCAGAGATCTCTTCTCTCGCATCAAAGCATCGGCGATGCATCAAGATCATATCGGCGATACGCAGATGCGATTTTCAAGATGCTTCTGGTAGTGTTTCATATGCTTGTGAGTGTCGTGTGGCGGGCTATGAAAGAGATCATGAGTTCGTTATACTGTGCCATCGCCTTTGTGAGAAACCTAGCTTCTTACTTCATCCTGTAGTATGACAGTGTCAAGCATAGATAGTTAAACAGAAGTATCTGTACGGAGGTCCAGAAGGAACCTTTAAAGTTTCTTTCCCCTTTGCAAGCTGAGAGTAGAGGAGATATTATTATTGCGGCAGTGCTTGTGCATGAGTCAGGTTGTTCAATGAGAGCATACAGTAGTATATCATCTCAACCTTCACGGCAGGTCTCTGTGATGTTTCTTCATGTCTTAGCACTTGAGATTTCAAAAGGTGTTGTTTCAATAAGGTCTACCGGTAGTCGTCGATAGTGAAGGTTTGAAATGTTATAAAGGGTTTCGCATCTGAGCCCGTTCTTCTACAACCGTCTAAGGTGCGGTGGGGGGATTGAGTTTTGATTAAGATACTGCAAGTATATAATAATCATCTACCGTTAAACGCCAACAGTGTAACCTTGCGGGAATACGTATTCGCGTTTATTGTCAGTGCTGTTTTGCAAGGATATATTACTTGGTTAAGAAGTTTAGATGGTTGAGACTTTCGAACCTGACGCCATTGAAACAAGTTTCTAGGGCAGATCACGATATACTGTTCATATTATCCTGTAGGAAGTATCTCCGCTTGTATGCTCTTATACTTTATATCTGCCGGTTACGCAATTTGGTGTTCACTACCTTCCAGGATTTTGCATTCTGAAAACGCACACACAGTGACGAACTTTAAATGGGGTCTGGAAGGTGGACGTCTTTTATTCTATGATACGGTATGGAATTCCTGGTTATAGATGACGAATTAGTAAAATAATGACGGGGAATGCGGAGTAATATGCGCTGTTGTTGAGATAGAGTTCATAGTAGCGTTGTATATATGCTCTGTGCTTTGTATTCTACAAGTTACTTACTTAGCTTAGGGTGATATCAACTTGGATCTTTGGCGGCTAGTAATATGTTTTGATGTTGTATATTAGCCAGTTTCTAATAAGTTATTAGCACTTTATCCTGCTGTCGTATTCGCTCCTTCCTGTTAAACATGTCGCAATACTATATAGAGACACAGCAAGTAAGCAAGAACTTTTAAGCTAC
>JAJONI010001276.1:0-13354 GCA_022190145.1 Pezicula rhizophila
AAATAGAGGGTAGAAATACAAAAACGCATTGCATTAGAATATATAATATAGATCATGCACAAAGATTAATAGCACATAATTTTAGGTAGTAACCAAAGATCCCGATTTCACATTTCTTTATTCCTATCAACTGTCACAAAGTAAAAAAAAAACACTCCATCTCCAATTACAAATCCACCGACCTACCAACATACCTACCTAGCAGAGCACACCAATCAACATAAAAAAAAAAATCACCATAAAAACAACTACAAAATTTCCAACACAATAAATAAGACGTGAGCAACTTTAGAAACTCTACAGATTACCAACCTACCCATTATACCTCCCTTTATAAACCACCCCATACACAGAATAGAACTCAGATTGTACCACATTACGGCAAAAACACTTACCTTACATAGTATATTTCGCAGATATTAAAATGTTAACATTTCCTCTAGATAGATAGATAATGATAGTAAGTAAAGCTAAAAATAATAAAGGCACCAGATGCACACACACACACACACACAATCTCTCTCAAAAACTATAAACATTAAAGAAAGTATAGACAGAATGCAATGCAAATCAATACACAATAATAGGTTTGGTCTTCCCCTCCATCTTTCCCCTCCTCTTCCTTTCTCTATAATGTCTTGCAGCATTCTTGCCTGATACACCTCATGCAAACACCTAGTTCATAATAAACTCTCTTACCCATGAAAAGTGCTATGCTGGGTCATAACTTAGAGTATAGGTAGGTAGGATCCTATAAAACGTATCTGCTCTCCGTGGGAGAGGTAATATAAAAACGAGAGAACGAAAGAAGACTGTACAAGACCAGCAAAAATAAAAATTAGCAGAGCACCGGCCTATTTCGTCTAAAGAGGACTTTCATAGATGAGTTTCAATGTTCACAATGCACCCGCCCCAACCAACCAGCCCCCATAATTTCCATTCCATCCACGCCCCATTTACGTGCGTTCGTTCCACTCATCCTTCCCATACATTTCCATTGATTTTTCTTGTGGTACTGTACTAGTAGGTACGATCTCGCTTAAATTTGCAGTGCGATCATGATCATCGAGTCTTCTTGACTTCCATGGCCCATCCCTCAATGCCCTCCCCTCGACTCCCAACCTCGAGGCCCAACGGCTTCTCCACATCCTTCATACCAACTGCATCCCTGACCCACTCTGCACCTGCCATACCACCGGCATTCGCTCTCATCGCAGGGTTCAACTCTAGCATTGGTTCCAAGAAATTGGCGACCTTCTTTGCCTCTTCTTCCTTGAAATGGTATTTCTCCTTCAACACGTCAGGAAGCGCCCAGTGGCGTAGTCGGTGTATGTTGCGGAGCTCGCCCTTGCGGTTGAAGATTTCTTGTGACCATTTGCCAGAGAGGCAAAGGGATTTAGGGAAGGGGCCGAGGAGTTCAATGATTTGTGCAATATGGTCGTCATCTTTACCATATTTTGTGCCAGACTGGGGGTCGAATAGGTAGTCGCCGGTTATGAGTTCGAAGACCTGGGGGGGAGGATTAGTGTAAAAAAGAGAGGATCTGATGGTGTGGAGACTTACCATAGCTGCCATACTCCATACGTCGGTACTTGCGCCCCATTTGGAGCCAAGGATTACTTCTGGGGAACGGTACTGCCGAGTTTGGATATCGTTTGTGAAGTGATGTCCGGTCCAGCATGCATTTCCTAAATCTGCAATTTTGACAGAGATTGTGTCGAAAGCTGTATCTTCGGCTTTTTTCTTCTCGTTCGAGTTGGACTTGTCAAGAGAAATACCAGAGATATCTCTGGTCAAAACATCGCTATTCAAGTCAGTGTCCAGAAGCCAAGACCCACGTGGCAAACTTACGCAGTTTTCTCCCTCTCCTTTTGCTTGTCCTCGGCCTCCTTTTTAGTAGGCGATGGCGACTTCGATCCAGGCTTAGAACCTCCTATTGCACCACTCATTACGACGCCATTCGCAGAAACAGGGCTCTCCAAGGATTTGACTGGAGATTCTTTACCTTCTTGCATCATTTGGTTGAGACTCCCATGAGAGCCTGGCGTGCTACCAGGAAACCTCAACAGATCCGCCTGACTAAAGCTCGCATTCAGAGGACTGGGTAATGGCTGACTTCCCGTGATCAGAGTCCTGCGTCTCCTCCGTCCATTCCTGTTATCTTCTTTGTCCTGCTCCTTCTTGGCTGCATCTTCCTTGACAAACGTCTTGACAATCTGCTCTACGTCACCAATCTCTATTAACACGTTCTCAGGCTTCAGATCTGTGTGTATGATGCCGCATTCCCGGTGGAGGTAATCTAAGCCTAAGAGGACTTGCTTGGTGATCTGCTTGACAAGTGCTATCGGTATGCCGCGGTGGTTCCATCGCTTGATCAGACCTAGTAGGTTCTCTCCCAGGACCTCAAAGACCATGCAAACATGTGTACCGTTAGGACCCTTATGTTCAAACGAATCCAGCAAACTGACAACATGCTTCCTTCCTGGATGATCAGGCTTGGCTGCCACGATCTTGTTGAGCAGTTTGATCTCGTCTATGGCTGTCTCTGTATAATGCGCGGCGGACCGTACGACCTTTAGCGCCACATGCTTCCCAGTGACGTTATCCTTAGATAACCAGACAGTAGAGAAGTGACCCCAGCCCAGCTTGCGCACCACTGTGTATTTTCCATCTTTGAACTTCTCGCCGACGGAGACAGGGTGGTAGCCGCCCTTGCAGTAGTCTTCGGAGTCTTCTTCGTCGGCGGTTGTCTCAGCGGCATCTTCGCGCGAAGACGAGGAGGACGGCGATCTGTTCATTGTACCTTTATTAGAGGAATTCGAGGCACCTGTTGATCTGTTGCCATAACAATCTCGGATTAGCAGATGGTGGTATTTTTTTTTCTCGCACCGGCATTTAGTTGGCGGGGCAAGAAAAAGCACGAAACACAACACAACAAAAACATCAGATTCGCGATCCAGGCCAGGCCTGCACGCCTTGCGCGAACGTTGCTCAATAGTAGATAGTGTTCAATCCAAGAATGCGGACCACTTACGAATTGGCAGCAGCCATGTTCTCATCGTGGTGTCCTTCTGTAGTGATTATGGGCTTCAGATCCTTCTTCCGCTTCTTGTTAGCATTGCCATTCGCAGGAGTACTGCCGCCGCCCGAGGCGTTCGATGCGACCTGCTTTGCTTTCTGAATGGCCGCGTTTTTGATGTGAGTGCCGTTCATACCTGCGGTGTCGTATCGTGGGTCTCTGTCCGCAAAAGTATGTTATGACGGCACACGGGCGCTATCGGGGCGTGCTGACGACCTCGACCTGACCTGGGGCTGGGCTGGGCTAAATTCCTAAGTTGCCAGACAACACATCGATTCTGAGGGGTTGATATTTGATGCGAGGCGTGGTGATTACGATGACATTTAATTATGTATACAAGAGTTCGGGTCGGAAAGTGTGGTGTGCGGTCTGAATTGGGAGACAGTATTGGCAGTCGTGGTGGCAGCTGGCAGATCAGCGGGCGATAGAAAGTGGTGGAGGGGTTAGACTCAAAGTCTGGAAAACGTGGGTCTGTTCTGGGAATAGGCGCGCACAGCCTAGCCACCACCGCGATGAGCAGGGGCTAGAGATGTCAATGGGGGAGGGGGAGATGTAGCTGTTGATTACAAGAAAAGGCGTTTGGAGGCTTGGGACAGGATATATACACTGAGCGACAGGAGAGGGTCTGTGGCACAGGTACAAGTACAAGTACAAGTACATAACGGGGGACACGATACAAGATCACCCCCAGGGCAAACGGGCAAGAAAAGAGGAGGTTGAAGATTCCGGGTGCAGATAGATATGGAGATGGATTTGTCGCAAGAAGGCTGATGGCCCTCTTCCTACCCAATCATCCTCCCGCAAGTCTGCTGGGGGCTAGCCCAAGAACATCATTTGCTGTTGCTGTTCCTGGATCGAGGGATCGATGGACCGCTGAGAGGGCAGAGTTATCTTCTTATATGCTTATACTTGGTCATGAGTAAGACAAGGGGTTTGAGTTGTCATTTTCCATCCATATATCAACCTAGGATCTCATGATTCAATTCTCACTCTGGTGAGGCATTTTGGCGTTGTCGCAATCATGAATGCTGGGTTAGATATACTACTATTATTATTTGCTTTGTAGCCGGTACAGTAAAAATTGCAAGCGTCGGTGCGTCCAGCAGGGCTGAACGTCATGTCATAGCTAGGGCATGCCAACTTATGGCAGTGCTCTCTACTACTGCTGGCAGAGAGGCCACTGTTTCTGCTTCGAAAACGGTTGAGTGGAGTTGAAGCGCAGGGTGTTGAGACATGCATCACGTGTCAAGCCAATTCGGCTTCGGAAAGCACCGACCCGTTTGTTTGCCAAAGGTCAATTCTCAACTTCCTCAGCTAATTACTTCTTACAAATCCCTACAAATATCTACAAATATCTACAAATAAATTCCACTAGTTCTTCAGTCATGCTTCGGTCACTGTCATGTATTGCAATCGCTCCTGGGCGACATTTCATATTCGTGGTTTTTTGAAGCACTTTGCAGGCACTCCACACCTAATTAACCGACGCAATTATATCGGAACGGGCTTCTGGCTGCGAACTGTTGCATGCTGCTACTCGGGGCGGTCGTGAGTAGTTGAAATAGTTGCTTATGAGGTCTACCATGGATTTTGAATAGTGTAGGTACGCTCATTAATTTGAGAGAGCGCCTTCAGGCTTAACTTTCTTTTGTTATAGTTAAACGTAATGTATTTTGAGTGTGTGTTTATGAGTCTTTCTTACTCCTGGTGCCTACTTTTATCATCCACATCTGACAATCATGGTGATGGAGATAGACCCTTCTTGGAATTTTATTTAATCTATCTCACAGGTTTAGTGATGCATGCTTACAAAAGAGTATACAAACGAAAACGTCATAGAATCGACGTTGGTTGACTATCCACCCTGACCTTCCCAACCCAACCCCCAACCCCATAGTTATACACAGGCAACTATAAAATTACTTGAGAGGAGCGTTATTGATAGCTGCAATCCATTTTTGTTCATCCTTTCTATAATCAAAGGTGTTAGCATATTGAAACAAAGGAGCTATTATCTCTATTCATCGCAGACAAGGCTTGAACTAGCGCGTGTTGTGCCTTGCAGCTCAATTGCACAGCAAAGAAAGGTAAGACGTACTTATCAAAAAACATCAATCTTCCAATGACAGGTACCAAATCTGTCTGTCTCTTCCGATCCTTTTGTTCCAAAAACTGTAGCAAAATAGTCTTCAGGTAAACAAAGTCGGACGTCGCAGGGCCTCCATTCGAGGAAGGAGCAGGACTTCTAGCTCGATCGAGACTCGAGCGTTCTGAACTTCGAGCAAGCTTAGACTCCAGGGTCTTGACGGACTTTTGGGCTTTTTCAAGCTGCTGGTTTAGGTCATCCATCTTACGTCGCAGGTCTATGTTCAACTTCGTCGTGTCGCGGTTTTGCTTTTCGCTGCTATCGAGCGCATTTCGTAGCTCTGACATGGCAGAGCGAGACTCATTTACTTCCTTCGTAGCATTCTCTGAAGAGGTTTCAAGCTCATCACGACGCCGCTTCCACTCCTTTTGAGCATGAACAAGCTCGTCTCGCTCATCTGATGTGCGTTTGTAGTCACGCTCCATGTCCCGAATCTTAGTTTTCAGTTCCTCTACCTCGCGTGCTCGTCGTCGTCCATCAGTACTAGCTTCGTCTTCAGCACGGTCACGTTCCTCGATGGCTGCCTCCATTCTCTCGCGCATCTCGCGCACTTTCGCGTCCGCACGATCGTCAACATCTGCAAGGAGGCGGCGCATGGTTTCGCCTTCACGAGTCCGCTCGCTAAGTAATCTTTGGACTTCGCTGAGTTCCTCTTCAAGGCTATCGCATTGCTCCTTCGCTTCTTTGAGTTGTGTTGCCATTTCGTTCTGCTGGTCTTGCATCGAGCTGAGAAGGCCTTGGGCGTTGTTGTATTGCGAGCCTCTAAGGTCAACTTCCTCTCGGAGACTCTTGGACTCTGTGGTGAGTTTCGACATTTGCTCCTCCAAGTCCTTAACCTTTGTACGCAATTTACCTGCCTCGTCTTTGACTTCTACCAATTCGCGTTGCGCTTTCTCGGCGGTTGCTGAGAGCGTAATCTTCTCAGCCTCGGACTTTCTCATATCTCGCTGTGCAATTCGCGCCTGGTCTTCAGCCTTGGTCCGACCATTCGTCTCTTGAACAATCTTCTCATTCAGTGATCTCAATTCTCCATCTCTGTCAGCAGCCTGCTTTTTGAAGCTGGCGATGTCAGATTTAAGATCTTTCTCCCTTGCTTCTAAGCGTCTTAACTCCGACGTGCGAGCATTGAGCTCTTCCTTGGTCTGCTTCATAACTGCGTTTTGTTCACGAAGAGATTTGAGCTCAGGCTGGGCCTTTTGTAGAATATCTTGCAAGTTAGTCAAGTCCTTATAACGAGATGTGGCCAATTGCTGTGCCGCTCCTAAATCCGTCTGCAATGTGGCCGACTTGATTTTGAGGTCTTCGTACTCTGATGTGAGGGCCTTGAATTCCGCTTCTGCCTTCTCGGAAGACTTAGCTTGATCCTTGCTGGCTTCAATCTCAGATTCCAGTGATTTGACTTTGTCCTTATTGGCTTCTACCTCTGACTCCAATGAGGCAACTCTCGCTTGGAGTGCTAGCTTTTCTGCCTGGAGCTCTTTGATTTTCTCCTTCGCTTCCACGTGTTCTTGACCAACTGTCAACAAATTATCTTGCATGTTTTCGAGTTCTTCACGTAGATCTGCCTCAGTTTTGCGCTTAGACTGCAACTTCGCAATCTCAGCATCTTTACTCACGACTTCTTCCTTCAGCCTCGATATCTCGGCTTCCAGATCGTTGGTCTCTGAAGTGGGAGGAGGTACAGAATCAACGAGGTTCTCTGCTGGCTCGGGAACATCTTTAGAAACAGTCGCGCCAGCATTCGCACCGGCCTTCTTCTTTTTCTTGTTGTTTTTCTTCTTTGCTGCAGCCGGCGCTGCTGGAGAATCGGTAGTTGGAGTTGAGGGTGCTGGGGTAGGTGTTGGAGAGGCTTCCGTGGGTGGCTTATTCAATATCTCAATCTGGCTCGTGAGATCCTCGATATGCTTGGTGTCGTCAGTCTTTGCTTTCTCCAACTCCTTGATTTGAATATCGAGTTGTTTGCAGAGATCATCAGCCTCTTTCTTGGCATCGGATTGAGTCTTCATCTTCTCTTCGTACGACTTTTTCTGGCTGGCAAGGTTCTCCTCTAAACAAGCGATCTGTGCCTCTGTTGATGAGAGCTTATCTTGAAGCTTGCGAACTTCCTCCTGTTGTGCCTCAATTGCAGTTCTGTGCTGAGATTTGAGCAATGTTGATGAATTTTCTGACTCTTCTAACTCAACCTTTGCTTTCTCCAGATCATGGGTAAGACGACTGGATGCTTCCTTTGACTCGTTCAATTCCTGTGTCGCTTTCTCTAAATTCTCCATCAAACCAGAGCTAGTCTCCTGAGCCATAGCAAGATCTTTTTGAAGAGTGGAAACCTTGGACTTGAGTTCCTCAATCTCGGCCGTCTTGGCCTCGACCTCCGACTGTAGTTGTGGGATTTCCTCGTCATAAGAAAAGAACTCTTCGGCGACATCCTTGTTGTCGGTTGCTTGTGCGTTCTGCTTAGGCGAGAAGATTCCTAATACAGACGAGACTGGCGACTTCACAGAAGCTGTTGGCGTGTCGATATTAACCAAAGCCTTTTCAGCGGTGTCAACTGCAGCAGGTTTAGAACTCCGGAGTGTTGCCAGCTCCTCTTTGGCCTTTGCCGTTTCCTTCTCTGCATCCTCAAATTTCTTTTTGTATTGATCGCGCTCGCCTGAAACACGCTTGAATTCATCCATAACCATATCACTCTTCATGTTTAACTGGTTCAAGTATTCGACTAATGCCTCCGGATCGCCAATCGTTGTGAGAGGGGTGTTTTCCTTCAAAGTTTTTTCGAACGGCTCGATAGCAACAGCTCTGCCATGCGCAATGCGATAGGAACGAAGGAGTTCTAAAAGCCACAACTTAGCATGGCTCACCCTACTTCAACATGTGCCATACCTTGATACCGAGATTCCAGCTTCTCAAGCTTTCGAAGCTTTGTACGCACATCTTGAGGCAACTCAGGTGTTTTGGAGATTGCATCCTCTGCTCTCTCCACTCCATTTTCCTTGACTCCATCCTTGCCTTCACCTGGAGGTGCAGGCTCGATCGAGTTCTCTTCCATTGCAACGGGTGTGCCCACTCTTGAAGGCTCGTCAACCTCGTCCTCAATCACAAATGCCTTTTCAAATTCAGAAGGATCTGGCCCTCTGCTCCCATCGTCCTCTGTTTTCGGCCGGGGTTTGCGTGGCCTTTTATTAGGCGATTCCGTTCTCGAGGAGGTAGAAGACTGTCGGCCTCTAGTAGATGCTGATCGTGAGGGTGTAGCAGAAGCCGTCGCTTTCTGGCGAGCTTGCTCTTCAGCAATGCGCAAGTCTATTGCGCCCTTGAGTCGCTTGGGACAGATCAGTCAACTGGCTCTGGACGAGGCTGTGGGACGGGTGGTGCTTGCCTGGAACATTGTGCCCCTTGCAGGTGCAACTATGATGAATTACGGACCATGCGATTGCCTCAAGAAAAAACCACTGCCATAATTGTATTTTACGTGAATCAAAACAACGTGAATCAAAACAATTCTAGACGCAGTTGAGAAGCTTACTAGTAGTAGTATACTCTGGCATCATCACTGAAGCTGAAGCTCAGACACTGAACGATACACGCAGCCCTTATGCAGCCTGTATCAATTTTCAGGGGTCTGAGCGTAGTGTGGAGCCTTAGCCACAAAGAAGAAGACGGGCTGGTGACGACGTGGTCCGCGTGCTCTCGTGCCAGGGCTCCCAGACAACCCAACCTAAGAACACTTTGCTGCTGCAAAACACCTACCACCAACTCACAACTCACAACTCCGAATATGACAAAGTGATATACCTGCCATCACCGACGCAATGGTGTCACTCTGGCCTTGGAAGGTCAGAAACATACTTATGCTATTTGCTGTTTAGGCATTACGTACAGGTTGACTGACTGACCCTAAACAGGGCGACGATAATTCCCCAGCTGCCTTCGAAAAGACCTTGTCAGCATTGGCAACTAAGATTACCAATTCCCAGCAGCAATTGGATTTCTTACGCCAGCGAGGACGACGTTGGAAAGCATTATGGACCCTGTATACAAGCTTCGCATACCTGCTCTGCTTCATTATCCTCTTCCTAGTTGTGGGTTGGAAGAACTGGAGTACCTTGGAATACACGGCAATCGCAGGAAGTCCCGTCGTGTAGGTTTCTCTTATTTGTTGAAAGTATCTAGCATCTGACACTGTTACAGGATATACTTCATTCGAACAGGCATTACCATCTATTATGATTATAGAATTGACAGCGTTACGGCACGATTAGAGGAGAGGCAAGCTGAAAGAGCAAAAACAATTGACAAGCTGAAGGCCGCCACAAAATATAATTCTACACAGGAGCTGCTGGAAAAGTATGGCGGGGCTCCACCAAAGAAACCAACTTCCAAACCAAAGAAAGGAGGCGGTAGCCCTGCAAAGAGTCCACGAAATTTACCACGACAGCCTTCAAGAACGAACATGGGCCCGCCAGCAACGGCAAATATCCCAGGAAGAGATGCTCCACCCAGTCAACCCTCCACGCCTCAGCCTACACTTCATAGAATGCCTTCGCAACAGTTCATTCCTCCTTCTCCAGCACCATCAATACAACAGCCAAGCGCCGCCGAATTTGCACCCAATGCATTCTCCGCCCCTCCACAATATATGCATGGTAATGAAGGAAGCATAGAAGGAAATTGGTACGATAGAGTGCTGGACCTGCTCCTAGGCGAAGATGAAACGTTGCCAAAGAATCGAATGGTACTCATTTGCCAAAACTGTAAGCTAGTCAACGGTCAAGCACCACCGGGGACGAGAAGACTTCAAGACCTGGGCAAATGGAGATGCTTCGGTTGCGGGGGCTGGAATGGGGAGGAAGATGAAGGGATACAGGCAGTTAAAGAAGCGAAGAAAATGGTTGAAAACGAGATAGTGAACGAGCCAAAGACCGAGGAGAAAATTGTTCAGGCTGATGGTGCCAGTGGACCAGAGCAAAATGAGAGTAGCGAGGATCTTGTCGTAGTTGAAAGTGGTGATGAGGATTCTGAAGAAGAAAGCCCAAAGCCAAAGAGAGATCGTCCCAAAGGCAGTGGCAACAAAAAGACATAACTTGTACAATAATCTAAATTCCTTGGATTTTGCTCGACATTGGCTTCTGCTGATTGAACTAGCCTCATTCTTACTTCCCAAGCCAGTCATCTTCTAGATGGCACCAGACCTCGTTTCCGATTGAGTCCACTAGGTGGTTCGCGTGACAGGTGTCCATTGGCCGAATTATTTGGCCCGATTATTTGGCTTGCTGGGAATCGAGTGGCCAATTTCTAGTACAAACTCCAAGGACTTTGGCTTTTGATACGTCGGCTTCTGTTCCTTTGGCTCCATCTGCTCTTCCTGTTCTTCGCGTCGCTGACGTCGCTGACGTCCTGGGAAGTTTGTTTTTAAGGCTGGCAAAAAATTTGGTCGCTTCGGAGCCTCTTTCTCAGAAATCTTGCCCTCACCCTTCAGCGCCTTTAGCTTTTCCTCGGAAATTGTGGCTTCGCCTCCTATCTCCTTGAACTCGTCCTTCTCAAAACCCGTAATCCCTCTTGTCTTCCTCTGCTCCTCCTGCTCTTGGCGTCGCTGGTGGCCTTCTGGAAAATTGGACTTCAGGGTAGAAAACTCATTTCGGCGCCTAGAAGTCTCTCGAAAAGTCATGATATCGCCCACTGTCCCCTTAAGCTTCCACTGAGAACTCGTGACCTCTCCCTTTGTCTTCGTTTGCTCCTCCTGCTCTTGACGTTGCTGGCTGCCTGAGAAGATAGTCTCTGGGGTCGGCAAATTATTTGGGCGCCTTAAAGTCTCCCTCTCAGGAATTGTGACCTCTCTTTTTGTCTCCTTGAGTTCCTCTTTCTCAATTGCTGAACGACCATCATCTATAATTGAAGCAAAGTCCGTGCTGTCGAACATCAAGGAATATCCAGCTGCAACAGGTCTTGCTGGTTTTGGTATCTCTGGCTTCCGTCTCTTCTCGCCTCTTCGCCAGTCCACGTCGTTGGCTGATGAGGAGGAGGAGGAGGGTATGCTGCTTGCGGATGGGGAGGAGTCGAACGTATAGACAGTTCGTCGTTCCCAGAAGCTAGGATTTGGGTTGGAAGGTTGCTGTTGTTGTGCGCGATGATTTGGCTGTGGTTGATAGACAACTGGTTGCTGGTTGTGGCTATGATCGCCTTGATGATGGTGTTCGCGCGGAAGATCTTGCAGTTGATGGCGTGCCTTTGGATTGCGTTTATCAGGTTCAGCTTCCTGTTTGGTGCTCATAGATCGGTGCTCCCTTGCGATGGGATATCCTTCTCTCCTCAACTTCTCCTCAGTCTCCTGTTCCCGCTTCTTCCAAAATCTTCTCTCCTTCTCATCCAATCTCTCGTCTTTGTATCTTCGCCTGTTCTCCTCCTCCTGCTTCTCCCAAAAACTTCTATCCATCTCTTCCGATCTCTGTTCCTTGTAGCTTCTCCTGTTATATTCATCCAACCTCCCCAAAAACTTCTGATTCCGATAATCTTCTGCATCCATGTACTTCTCATCATCAGATGGGACGTCATCATCAGCTGGCATCAGCGGCTCCATAGTCGGTCTGAACATATCCCATGTAATATCATCCATCATCTTATTATCCTCTTCATCTTTACTGTCGCCCCATTTCCTTCCAGACTCTGGAACAGCCTCTGACGAATCCATTGCGAACTTGCTATTCTCTTTGCGTGGTTGATCTTGTTTTCCGTGGCGCTCTCTATCTCGTTCTCTGACTCGGTTGCCGCGTTGAACGTTATCAGGCTTAAGTGAATCCGAACTCGCAAAAGAAAAAGGAGAGCCAGGTCTCGATGAAGGCCATTCACCAGCGACATTCGTCTCAACTCCCTCTTCAATATCATGTGCCCTAGAAACCTCATCATCTCCACTCGTATTATAAGTTCCCGCAAAACACGTGCCCTCAGATTTGCCATACAAATACTCTTCTTCTTGTCTACGCATCTCTTCATATACATTTATGCGTTTTCGAATTGGCTTTGGCGTACCATTCTTTATATCTTGGTTTGTATTTGGATCGATGGTTGAGGCATCATGCTCCTCGCCTTGTTTTTGGAGCCAGTCGATTAAGAAGGGTTCTGCATATTCTTGGACCTTTTGTAGGCCGGCGTAGGCTAGGTCCATTGTGATGATCTCGAGTCTTCAAAGTAAAGCTAAGTAGAGCAATGACCTTTTAGAGAAGGATCTTTTATTTGTCGTCTGTTGATAATGAGCTACGTTGCAAGGCTGACGTGTAATTGTATGCCCGTTGTAGGTGTCGGCAAGGTTTAAAGCGTGAATAGCTGCCAGTAGGAGATACCAGCAAACTTTGGAGCCGACGAGCTTTGCCTTGTTAGAGATTGTATTAGGACATTGTCGTGTTTGCGGTTCTTAGATCTGAAGGTGTGGTAGAGGATTTAAAAAACGAGAGGTACATGGGCTGTGAGTCGTTGTTTTGGCTTGGATGAGCGGGTTTGTTGACTATGTTGCTCACTAATAGCCGACTATATTGCCATGAATTGCAGCTATTGGTCGGACATTCAGTCTCTTTGGGGAGACATGGTGTTGTTTCTTGTAGAGAAGGTTCTAAGTTCTCGTCGCTTATTAGCGACGAGGTCTTGGCGGTACTATCTCTGATGCGTTGAGGTATTGAAAGCACAACCATTAATTCCAGAGAGTGGAATCTTTGAGTCCTTTGTAACCACTTAATCATACCCTAATACTGTTCGTTATTAATTTTAAAATCAAATATAAAATTCTAGACACGACTCTTAATACTTGATGTTCTGTGTAAGCTGCAGAAGCTATCGAGCTTGACAGAACAACTACAAACAGAAAGTAGACGTCGGAAACAGAAATACGAAACCTTCTCGCAGATGGAAGACATTGTGAATTTAAAATGGGTAAAACGGTTTTTCAGTACACAATGGTCTCAAACAATCACTTGTATGTACAGTAATGCGTCACTTAGAATAGCAGCATTTAACATACCTTATTCTAATGACCAAAGATAATTTAGGACATCCCAAAATGACCTTCTTAATTTTCCTATAATATTTAGTAGATAGGGCATGAAAACCCTGGTTTTACTTAGAATTCTGCGGAGTAGTAAACAGAACAC
>JAJONI010001277.1:0-13340 GCA_022190145.1 Pezicula rhizophila
AATTGGACTTATAGTTGTGGAGTTCTATTAGTTTAAATAATAGGTGGGAAATATAGTTGGGGGAGGGCACGGATAATTATGGTCTAGTACTGTAGGAGTCTGTATCTAAGGGTTGCTGAAAGAAGAAGCTTTGCTCCGCGCTCCTGGATCGAAGCTAAAACAGGACACTTGAATGGCATCGGCAGTTCAATGGTAATATTTACAAGGGGTCTTGGATGTCGCAATGTGTCGCAATGTGTCGGAATATATTGCAATGTGTGGAGGAGAAGCGGATATGCCTTGCATTTTTTCGGGATGTGGAGAGCAGATCATACAGCATCATCAGATGAAGTGTCAGCGTTAGAGTTAGGGTTAACCTGGGTACCGGGATTTGTCAAAGCGAACAATCTTGTCAAGCATGTTTCAGCATGTTTCGATCTGGACTTGTGACAAACAGATCTACTGTTCCTCGGTTTCGACTCCAAAAGCTTCTATGCTTTTCAAGATTAAAAATTAGAAACGGGAACATGCCATTATGCGGCTCTCTCTCTCTCGAGTTTCTTAAACTAAATAATTGTATCGGCTTACATCTATCTATTGTGACATCTGTCTTCCGTCTTCCACCGCCTATTTTATAACCATTCCAGTCTCTACTCTCTTATTAGTCACCCCCACAAGCAAAAATGGAGACCTCAAGCGATACCTCCCTAGTGCAGGTCACTGTGGACGATCAAGGAGTCGCTCTCGTGAAGCTCAATCGACCAGAAAAAAGAAATGCGCTCTCACAAAAATTAATCGATACCCTTATATCTACCATGGCGATGGTCGAACAAGATGCAAAGGTCAAAGTCGTGGTCTTGACCGGGAGTAGAACTGCGGGACCCTTTTCTGGTTTGTGTCACTCTTTTTTTTATTTTTTTTTATTACTTTAATTCGAAACAATAGTTCCCAAGGGATTTCGATCTGATGAACTCCCAACTCCCCTGATGTCAAATGGCTAAACGCAATCTTGTCTGTATAGCGGGAGCCGACCTTGGCGAACTCGTTCACCACACCACTGCCTCCGCCCACGCCACCCAATACCTCCGCGACCTGTCCGGAGCCATTTCCTTGGCCCGCAAACCCGTTATAGCCTGCGTAGCCGGCTTCGCCCTTGGCGGTGGTTTCGAGCTCGCACTTATGTGCGACATCATCTACGCTGCCGAAGATGCTAAGTTCGGTCTTCCCGAATTGAGTGTAGGGACAATCCCCGGGGCGGGAGGAACGCAACGCTTGACGAGAGTGCTGGGGAAGCAAAAGGCGATGGATATGATTCTTACTTCTGACACTGTGAGTGGGAGGGAGTTATGGGAGAGAGGGTTAGTGGCGAGGGTTTGGACGGTGGATGAGTTGCTGGGGAAGACGATGGAGTTGGCAACGAAGATTGCAGGGAGGTCAGGGCCTGTGGTGCAATTAGCGAAACAGTCGGTGTTGAATGGTGAGTTATAAACGAGTTTGGCTTCCTGGTACAGCTTTTAAAGAAGAACACTAACAAATATAAGGTGAGCAAATGCATCTTGATGCTGGTTTGAAACTAGAAAGCGCGCTATATTATAGCTCGTTCTCACTTGAGGATCGGACTGAAGGAATGGCTGCTTTCATAGAGAAGAGACTTCCTGTATTTAAAGATAGGTGATAGTAGCTCTTCTAGGCCGCTTTCACATCCAGAATGGGAAAATGCAGGTCTATGTATTTTCTGGCTGCTGGCAGCGTTGGGTGAAGGGATGGTTCTAGCAAGCGAATTAGATATTTGTACAAGTCCGTAGAGATTATTAGGCCGCGTCCTAATTGTAAGGAATCCCTGCTAACCCGACGTGGGAGGCTTACCTCCGACAGTTAACTACTTGTCTAGACTTTCAGTTAAAAATGAGTGCACAGGCCACGTAGTGATCATAGCTCTCCAAAATTCCCAGTTAGAATATCATTGCCGGGTTCTTCGTATTGGCCACCAATTATATACTTTAAGGTAAGGATGCGAGAATTAAGAATCTAATGCACTCTAAACTGAATTCGGATTGCGTCTGACTGTACTTGAGAGAACGATCTAAGCCAACTACACTATATATTTACGCAATGATAGCTACTTCCTTGTTTCTGGTTTCGCCTTTAAAATTTCTCCTTTAAAAGGCTAGATAGCTGCTCACAATGCTGACATTCCTAGTACTCATATCTTCATTGATCGCAGTAAGTTATGTATCTGTCTACGCCTAACTACGCTGTAGAACCCATCTACTAAGTTAATTATCACCTTGCAAACAAACTAACAAAAGCGAGTAGATCGCCTATAAATTTATCTACAACCGCTACCTCCACCCCTTATCGCGCTTTCCGGGTCCCTTTCTCTGGACATGCTCTCGAATCCCCTGGAGTCTATCCCTCGCCAGCGGGAATTTAGCTCAAGATGTCGATCGTCTCCATCGCCAATACGGATCAATTGTCCGTGTAAACCCAAACGAACTCTCCTTCATAGATCCCTCGGCCTATCAAGACATCTTCATGAAGCGTCAAGGCCGATATCCACTTCCTAAAGACCCTGTTGTCTATCAGAGAATGCCTAATGGCGCTTGGCCTATTTCCTCGGCTCCAGAGCAGGATCATCTAAGGATACGGAAACAGCTTACTTATGCCTTTTCAGATAAAGCGCTCGCGGAGCAGGAATCTTTAGTCCAGCAGCATGTGAACCTTTTAATGGAAAAGCTGGAAGGGCTTGCTGGAACCCATGAAGCAGAAGCTAATAATGTCGACGTGACATCTTGGTTCAACTACACCATTTTTGATATTTTCGGAGATTTTGGGTTTGGGGAGAGTTTCGGTTGCTTGAGAGATGGTCGCTATCATCAATGGACTCGCTTACTTTTCGCTATGCCAAAACACGGTATGATGAGAATAGCGGCTAGTTATTATACTATCCTTACTCCCCTTTTATTTTATCTATTCCCACCATCTCTTGTTAGGCAATTAAAGGATCATTGGCAATTGTGTGTGGACAGGGTGCAGAGTCGTATTGCTCTCGGACTGAAAGGGGAGAGCAAGGACCTCTTGTCTTATATTTTGAGGAATAAAGATACGGCGCAGGCAATGACGGTGCCAGAAATAGAGGCCACAGGATATATTTTGATTTTTGCAGGTGCAGAAACTACGGCTAGTGTTTTGTCGGCAGCTTGTTGTTATTTAACGCATCACCCGGATAAGATGAGGAAATTGGCTACTGAGGTTCGTGGGGCCTTCCAGTCCCGCGATGAGATTAAGTTCCAGAGTACAGCGGGATTGCCATACCTCAATGCTGTTATTCATGAGACTCTGAGGTTGGCTCCTGCGGTTACCGGAGGTGGTGCTCGGGTTGTGGATGAGGACGGGATTACAATTTGTTCTCAGCCGGTTCCAAAAGGGGTATGTTTCCTGTTTTGTCTTTTAGTGTCTATTGTCAAATTCATGCCCCAATTCTAATCAACTAACAACTCAACCCGACTTTAGACCGTCGTCGGTATCCCCGCCTATGCATCCTTTCGTTCTTCTCACAATTTCACACACCCCACAAACTTTCTCCCAGAGCGGTGGCTTTCCCCAGATTCTTCACTCTTTGCACCAACAGGCACAGATCCCGAATTCAACTCGTTGACCTTCTCCCATGACAATAAAAGCGCCTTACAACCCTTTAGTACCGGGCCCCGGAACTGCATTGGGTTGAACCTGGCGTGGGCAGAGATGAGATTGATTCTCGCAAAGTGCCTTTGGGAATTCCATATTCTTCCGCCAAAGAATCCGGGAGATATGATCGTTTGGGAGGAGCAGAAGAGTTATAACAACTGGGAGAGGGGGCCGATAAATGTGAGGTTGGTAAAAGCTAACGCAAGGTAGATTGCTATGTGAGTTGGACGTTTACATTTGACCCAAAGGAACGCCGGGAGAGTATAGATAGCAGCAGCAGAATGCCTGTCCTAAAGGATTCAGCTAGTTTGGCACCCGCTCTTCCTAGCTGTTTTCAATGTTTAAACCTTCTTTTGACCTCTGTACGTGTCTCATGTGAATATTTTCACAGCTTTTCTCTCACTAAAAGCTTGATCGCTTCTAAGACCAACTAGCCTCACTGTCCATTGGAATGTCCCAAAAATTCCCCTTCCAAGGTGAGACATAATCATAAGAGTTCCGAAAACCACCAAGCGATATACTGCAGAGGAATTAACTAAGAAGTGTATAGAAAGACTTGAAACAATCTCACCTCTCCTATATTGAAGTTTTAAGGATCAGGCTCTTGCGTCAGTTCAAATTATTTTAGGGAACGGATGTCGGTGACAATTCTGTGGTATTGCGACCTTTATGTTCTAACGCAAAGGCTGGTGATACTTGTCCAATCGACTAGGAGCGAATACGAACGTAACCGGCCCAGGCACGTGAGGCGGGCGATTAATAAGGAAGAGAAGGACAGGCAGAGCCAGAGCGAGGTAGATCGGTTCGGGAACGAAGGGTCCAGAGTGGATTTGCAGCTGAGTAAGGATAAGACTGTAAGAGGTGAAGTGGTGGATGACAGTCTTATAGATGGGATTGTGGATAACCGGGAAGTGAAGGGCATTTAAAAGAGGGAAGTAGTTCTGCGAAGAACGTAACATATCCACTGATTTCTATAGGAGGGAAGTAAAATCGACAGTAGCCTCTATTTTTAAAACTCCAATGCCCACCCTTCTAGTCTATGTATTATGATGCAACCCGCTCCCCGTCTATGCGAAATATGCCAAGAAAAGGTCTTCCTATCCATCCTCCTCTCCCGCTATGAAACACCTTGCCCACCAACCAAACAAAAGATTTTAAAAAGAAATGGATGTTGGTATCTATAAGTACAGCGAAAGTAGAGCCAACCCACTTATACACTGGAGTCTTCAGAGACAATATTGTTGGTAGTTGCATAGGTATCCCAAGCGGCGCAGGTCGAGTTCATGGTATCGAAGTCGGTTAGGGATGGAATCTCAGAGATGCGCTCAACCAACTGGAGAGCAAAGCCCTCAGATGTGTGCCATCCGATGTGGCAATGCATCAGCCAAGCACCTGGGTTATCAGTGAGGAAAGCAATAACCAAGTAACCGGAACCTGGCAGCATCGCAACATCACGGCGCGGAGGATTAGTGGTAGTAAGGGCCGTAGAGGTGGAGTAAGTTCCGGTGCCTTGGCCGAGGATATAGAAGTCATGGCCGTGGAGATGTATAGGGTGGGGCACCGCCATGGTAGTCTTAATAATGAAGTAAACCCATTCGTCGGCTCTCTCGAGCTCGATGGCGTGGGCGGAAGGAGTGAAGTTGGCGCCATTGTAGATTTGAAGGATAGTAGGGTCGGCCCATTCAACATCGAAGGTCGTGCCGTCCATATACCATTTAAAGAGGTTGTTGGATCTACCGACGGTGACAGCAAAGTCCTCTTCGGTTGACCCTTCGCCGACATTCATAGAGAAGTAGGGGACTAAGTTAGACAAGTCCTCATCGTCGCAGTTATCATGGTAATCGTATGCGGAGGTGCTTGGCTCCGTAGTATTAGTGGAATCATACTTAATTATTCCCTTAATATTGTTAGTGTTATCGTTGTCACTGCAGGCCGTTTGAGGAATTGCTCGCATCCAGTAGTTGCCTGACGATTCACTAGCACGGACGACGATATCGTAACGTTCACCCATACCAATGCTTAGGACTTGAGTTGTATAAGGAACGATTGGAACCAGATCAGTTGCCATAACTGTAAGGTTGTGATTGTCAATCATAAACTTAAAATGAGTGTCGATAGCGCCGTTAACAAGTCGAATTCTATAGCTAGTACCAGCTTCAAAGGTCATGTTAAATCGGGATCCAAGGTCGCCGTAGACGTTAGTGCCATTGATGAGACCATTGTCTAAGGTAGGTGGGCCACCAGTTTGTGCCTCTTCGTACATTTCATCGGCAGTCCTGTGTGTCCAGTCGTTCAAGAAAAGCATACCGAGATCCTCATCATAGTTGGCAGAGGCTGGACCATTGATAATAATGCCACCTAGTACACCTCCCCAAGCTTGGAGACCGAAGTGAGAGTGATACCAAGTAGTGCCATATTGGGTTGCACGCCATTCATAGGTGATAGATTCTCCTGGGGCGGTAGGGCACTGAGTAATTGAGGGGACACCATCACTCTGGAAGGTATAGTTCTGGCGGATACCTATTCTGCTATTAGTATAAACTACTCGCTAATGCTGGTTGTAAACTTACCATGGAAATGAAGACCTGTTCCATTGTTTTCTAGGCCATTATAAAGATGAACCCCTTTAAGATTGTAAGCATGGGAATAAGACGCTCTGTTGTAGTTGGATAAACTTACGGACTGTGTCACCCCAGTCGGCAAAGAGCGTCGGGCCCGGGAAGGTGCCATTGACAACAAGGACCATTCTCTCGACACCATCAAGCGAGGCTGTAGTGTTGACAAGTTCGAGCCAGTATTCCCGAACAACTCCAGTATCTGGGGCCTCATCGTAGTAGTTGGTCGAAAGGTCGTAGTCGCCCCAGCAAGACCGATCAGACGCGGAATTGGTGCATCTCTTCCCAATGTTACCGGTGTTGCGCGAAGAAATATGAGGGGCAGCAGTGACTCCTAAGGAAATGAGAGACAGGCTGGAAGCCAGCAAAGTTGAGAAACGCATCGTGGCTGTTGGAGCGGCGCCGAAATGAGAAAAAGAACAAATAATAAAACGAGTGGACTCAAACCCTAAGGAAGCGGGTTTGTTGTAGAAGAGAGAAGACGAGGATGGATCGTTGGATGATGAGTACTCTTGGGAGACAAAGTCCTGGCGATATATACATGCCATGCTCAACGGTGCGTGTTGCGCTGGTCCCCAAATTGGGACATTGTCCGTATCGATGATAAGTCGGTCATTGCTCGAAACCGATGAGGACGTACTGCAACGCTTGGTCCCCTCTATCTCTCTACCAAATTCGTAAGAAAACAGCCTGACTCCATGTCCCTCAGAGTGGCTTATTCTGCAACTCAGTGGGGATTAGCAATGTCTCGAGATCAGCACGAGGTTGACAGGATGACCATAATGCTATTTGAGGCTACAAATCGAAGTAGTGAAACTTTGATAACTGGGTTTGATTAGCAATCCAGGAATCCAGTAACGATCACCGCGCCGTGGGAGTTGAGTTAGATCAAGGAAAATGAGCCTCAGCTAGGACGCTCTCCACCGGGCTAGTTATGCCATCCTTCACCCGTCTAGCAAGTGATTGAAATCTCTTAAACTTAATCTTAATTGCCATAATATTGACTCCTTTAAACCGCGCATATATTATATCATCATGAAGATCTTGGAAAACTCAGCACAAGCAAACGCCGGCGGAGGAGAACTTCCGGAAGGGCGGTAGCTGGGCCGATGAAAAACCCCACGCGCTTGGTTGTCAGCCACATAGGGATCTGGCCCGCTGTTTCCCCCTTGCATATATTGTAGCGACGTGCAAGATATACGCGATCGCTTGGCTATCCTGTCTTTACTGTAGTGCCCATGATAAATCCGAGCCAGGGTTAGCTATGAAAAAGGCTACGGTTTTGCACCCCTGGAAAAGTCTGCGTAGTATAATTTTGCTAGGTGAGATGCAACGGTGCACATCCTCATAGACGATGAGGAATGCGTTCATGACAGGGACGAGGGGCCCTCAAAGACCAGCTCGGTGGGGAGTCTTTGGCCGACCTTTGGTCCTGAATGAATGCACCACTTACTCACCTGGTCTAGGGGATTGGGTTGTGTTGCAAGATACATAACGAAGCATCTGCTTTTGTGAATCTAGGTCATCACTACCAAGGTCACCACTCACTCACTCACAACATTTCCTTGCCTTCACTCATTGAACTTTAACAGTATACTTTTCTTGTCATTCATTCATCCCATCATTCTTCCCATCATGTTGTTCAATGCCCAAAACGTCCTCCCACTCTTAGCCCTCTGCGGACTGTCTTCTAGCACGCCCACGGCCTGGAACAAGAAGCGCGACACCAGCACGACATCACTCTACGCGTATGGTGGAGAAATCAACGGCGCTCCGGTCTTCTATGAGAGTGGTGAGTATCTTTCGTGTTGCAGAAAGCGTCTTACTGACAATCATCTCAGGGTTGGCATACATCGGATTTGGAGGGTTTGACTCCTCCAAGTCCACAAACATCACATTCTCTGTGGATGCCGATGTTACTACCGTTCCATGGTACATTACTGCTAACGAGACCGACTCCAACACCACCGCACCTTTCACCGGCACTCCTATGATCTACATTGTGCCAACGGCAAATTCACTTCAGCAAGCTGGATTCGTTTCAAACTCCTCTGACGCTCCCCCTGGTGCCGTAACCTCTGGTTTTGCTTGGTTCGGAACAAGTGTCGCATATGCTGCAAGTGAAAGCAACTACGAAGAGATGTTCTGGGCTGTCGATACCAACACAACTGGTCTTTGGGCGCTTTACTGGAACGCAAACGGGACTGGTTTGGATAATGCTGTTCCCGTCACACTGAAGCAGACGGCTCCAACGTCTTAAGGTAGAACACGGGTATGGATATGGGAGTGTAACATCCTGGAGTGGAGTGTAGTGGGGGTTGGCAAATATCCTGGGTTCTTGAGTTTGGTTTTCTGTCGGTATGCTTAGGGTGTTAGTTACATTTAGACTTGGCATTTAGGATGGGCTGGTTAGAGGTTAGAGGAATAGACGGCTTAGTATAAAGTTAACCGCTTGGAAATCATAATTTGTTCCAGTCGCAAAGGCCACTTTTTACGACCGATGATTATGTCTTCCCGGCCGAAAATCTGTAAAATTCGGGGTTTGCTTCTATCGCAAACCTTGTTACAGCCGTTCAGCCGAAATTTACCTCTTAATTTGGGCAAAATAAAGTGTAGAAAGTGGATGCCATCCCCGCAAACAGTATCAAAGCTAGGGATAGGTCCGATTCGCCATAGTAGGTTTGAGTTTATCGAACTGAGCCTTGTTTGATGTGGATTTCGGCGCAGATTAAATTCAGGGACCAGGACCAAGAACACCCAAGTGTTTTCTCATCTCGCCTTCAAAGTACTGCACATGTGCAAGAGAATCACAAGTATACTACAAGTCTGTGGCCCAATTTATCTAATGTCTATAGTATCTTGCACTTCCTCTGCCGCTGGCGCAGCTCTCGACGATCACTGTACACATGCTGTCGTTCGCCTCGCTTAAATGTGCAAATTATATATTTTAATCCTTATCTTTCTACCGTGTTCATAGAGGCAGATTGATGGTCTGGTATAACTCTTGTATTAAAACTGTTGCTCATCTTGTTCATTATAATTTTTGTCGCTACGACATCTCTTCTCGACTTCGTCTGCAGTTCGGTAGGTGATATCGGGAAATCTGAGTAAGTCAGGCATATCCCAATCAAGTACCTTTGATGGATCGTGTTAGAGATGAGTCGTCAACCAAATCCCTTCGGCCAACAAGTCTGGGATCTTATTTTCACAAGAATATGACGTTCACTGCTTAGCGCATGGCATTGTAGCAATAGCTTAAATCCTTTGGGGATATAACTTGCATACTTGTATAATAACGCTCGGTACTGTTTGTCGAACTATCCAGAAGAGTATTCCAGCATTAATTGAGATGTTCACTTCAAACTGTTGCTAACCATTTATTTTCAACTTCTAGGAACAGCTTGGGCTAGCAGCCGTCATTTTGAGATGTGTCGAATAATCTTAGAGCTCCTTCGTATCATTGCACACATATTTATGCCAATCCTACCTCCTGCGTTCTTCCCAATCGACAAGATCGGCATCACGACCTTTCGTCTCAGGAAGAAGAAATAAGGTTACAATAGCCAGGAGAAACCAGGATAAAGCCTTCCCAATGAGCAATTTGAGATGTCGCCATTCCCGGAAGTAAACCACGAAAGTGTCCCACGTTGCTGTTCGCTCTTCTCCTCCAATCCGTGCTGCGACCAGTACTCTATCGTCCCGCTTCGGAATAAGTTCTCCTTGACAAACCTCGTCTCTTTTGGCAGTTGGATCTACATCGGTAGTAACAACGGGTTCTAAAGACCCCTCTTTCTTTTCTGCAGTCGCAGTTAATGGGCTCATCGAATAATTCAGTTCTCTGCTCTCAAGATACTTCTTCCCCTCAGGCATTGATAACCGGAAAGGAAGGACAATTAGCGCAATAACGAGAACGAGACCCATTTGAAATTTCCAGACAGCATCCAACTGGCCGTATTCATTGTGTTTATCCAATGCCGGTTCAAAACAAGCCAAAACGATAATCGTAACAATGGAGGCGGCCAGTGTGCCCCAACCCTGATTCGAGAAGATCCAACCTAGTAGTGCGCCACGACGATTCAAATGGCCCGTTCAGAAACAATAGCTGCTAACATAGGATAGTCACCGCCAATTCCGATACCTAGAAAACCAGAGTTAGTATAGAAAAAATAGATCCCCTTCTACCAGAATGGGTTAAGCAGTAAGGAGAACGCTATGTGAAAGATAGGTGAGACATTACCCATGAAGACACGCCAACAAAAGATCCATATCATTCTGAGGGTTGGTGTGTGAATACTATTCCGCAGCGATATGACAAGAATCATGCCAATCATGCATATTATGAGCTCCTTTCCATACAGAAACTTGCGACCGTATGTATCCCCAAAAAATCCGAATAAGAGTTGACCAAATATGTTACCAATGTTTGCGCCGCATTCACAAGCCCGCGCAGCCCAGGTAGGTAGTGGCCACCTCTTGGACTATTGGTAAGGCCTCCCTAATACTCGTAGGTCTAGATAGGGGTGACAAGGTTGATGATGAAGAGGTCATAGGAGTCAAGGAAGAATCCTGAACTTGGGATTTTAAAACACACATTATCAGACTAGGATCCTTCTTAGCTGATAGAATCAATGGAAAAGAAAGGTATGGATTTTCTTTACCCTACAGTAGCAAGTATCTTAATCTCTCCTGTTTATAGTAGCAGTCCACCTACTTGCTAGGTGCGTCTCTTACGTTCCTCCTAAGATCTTTCACTATATATCTTGCTAATATTCAGTAAAATTGGTGACTTACAAGGGAAACAAAGTTTCCATCTGCGTTCTCTCTGAGGTAGGCCTCGTCTTCCCAATTCATAAGCGGCATCTTGGAGAGCATCTAGTTAGAGCAGTTCGGATAGGTGATGGTTTTCGGATTGGAAACTGCTTGTTCTACAACTACGTCTATGAGCTGGCAACTTTATATCAACAGAGTTTTCAACATTATTAATAGGGGTTCATTAAAGTTCCAATTCATAACCCATGTACGGCAACAAACGTGGTTCTGTAGTCAATCCTGATAGGAAGCAATCTGTCAGTTTCTGAATTCAATCGTCAAAAAGAGGTGACATTGCCAAGTCGGTCCTATGGATAAAACTCGAGGCTACAGGAGACAACTGGTAGTGGACTGGACTGCATTATTATTGGTGTGCGGACAGCAGCTCTAGCTAATAAACTTCCTGTGTTTGCCTCTAAGACGCGTTAGGCGATTGTAGACAAGCAAAGTGTCTAATCCTTGCCCACATGGCCAATATAGAGAGAGGGGAAACTACTATCCCCCCTTTTGCCACACTGTAAAAAATAACCTTCATTTGGGGGGAGATGGGAGGGGGTGGATAGTGGCTATTAAATCTAGATACGAGATACTACATAATATTTGTGTCTAATTTCGATCAGTATAGAGTTGGAGTTAAGGTTTCTACAACGCCGAGAATAATTAAACACCGGCTTTGTCGGTTCGTTACCATCTGTATATAATATTACAACTACTCTTTTATAAAAATTTTTATCTCTAGTACAAAAGGCTACATCGATCGATCGTCACTTGCTCCTATCTCTAGCTCCCATATCCACTTCTGCAGTAATGTTTTTCTGGACCTTAGCCCTCCAAGTTCTTAGGGTAGCAATTCTCACTCAATTTCCCCCTGCGTTATCTTATCCAATAGATGAATCAGGGAATTACTCTCTTACAGTAGTCCACGACCTTCCCGTACCAACGAATCTCGAGAATATCGCAGTCCGTCATAATGGCGATATGCTAGTAACATCGGTCACGACTTCATCATTATTCCAAGTATCTCCAAATAAATCGAAAGAGCCTATTCTAATCGCCGAAATCCCTGCCGCGATTGGCCTCCTTGGTATAGCAGAATTGGAACAAGATGTCTTTTATGTTGTCGCATCAAACATAACCGGACTAGACACAGTTCCTGGTACAAACGGCGTTTGGAAAGTAGACATGCGACCATTCAGTACGGCGAAGGATGGAACCGTATCCCAGCCCGCCGAAGTCTCTCTTGTCGCTATGATTCTTGGTTCGCAGTTGCTTAATGGCATGTGCCGCTTAGCACCTAACGATACCTCGACCCTTCTAATTTCAGACTCCACTGCCGGCACTGTCACTAGACTTAATGTTGACACCGGAGAATATGAGATTGTTGCTAACGATGAAAAGATGGCGAATTTACCCACTGGGTTACAAGTCAGCATTAACGGAATTCATGTTCATGAATCCAACTTGTTCTTTACCAACTTAAATCAGGGAATTTTCGCTAGAATTCCCATCTCACTCTCGACAGGAACCCCTACTGGACCTGTAGAAGTCATCATTGACAGCATACTTGGCGACGATTTCACCATATCGCGAAATGGGATGAAAGCTTGGATTGCTTTGAACGGGTACTACACGTTGGTTGAGGTGGATATCCCTGGGAAGAAACAAAGTGTTGTGGTTAATTCCACCCTCTTGCTTGAATCTTCTGCCATGGCATTTGGTCGGACACGTCTTGATCAAAACAGCTTGTATATTACAGGTGCCGTGAGTGTCGATGACGGCAATGGTACTAGAGAAGGCAGAGTTTTCAGGGTGGATCTTCCATACAATTTCGCAGACCTCTATCTATAGAGATATCAAAGTCAGATACAGAGCAGAATCACAGGTACACTGCTAGCAGGGAACAACCTGCTATCGAGGAAGGAGATGTTACTCAGGATTGGTCATATTGCTAGGAGAGGGAAGGGCGTTGTTACTACAATAGGCCTAGGGAGAACTGATTCCATTGATGCCAAATGAATGCGCGAGTCTTTGTATAATACCCTGACTATTTTAAAAGAGTAACGCCTCATGTCTAATAAGTCTAAATTAGGCAGTGAACTGTCCTGAGCAAACTGGCTCTACAAACTATTTGCTATGCTATACAAGACCAGATATCACATTTACGTCGAATAAACTATTAGAGGGTAATTCGAGACCCTCTTCTACTCACCAGAAGGCTCTATAACACATATTTTAATACACTTGGGGCAC